>BJBW01010489.1:22725-81763 GCA_004320125.1 Scolopax mira | reverse complement strand
TTTTCCCCTCCTGGCCACGCCGCTGGTGGGGGACTCTGGTTTGTGTGAGTGGCTGCCACGTGGTCCTTTGTTCCCATCTGTGGCCAAACCACGACACCCCATGTGAGTAAAGCAGTCCTATCTGAAAACATCGTCAGGGTCTCACTTTATTAATATTTCTATCAGCATTTGAGATCCAAGGATTAGATGAGGCTAACTAATACTGTTATATCATCTTATTCCCTCTATCGTATCTTATTCCCTCTTACTGAAGTAGTTGAACAGGCTTGATATGCAACAAATGTAAGGGGAAAGTGGATAAAAATGTGGTAGCAATTACAGTAGGAGGAGACATTACTAATATTTACAAGTTTTTCAATTAATAAAGTAATTTCAAAAGTAAATAGCTTTGCAACCAAATGCAGCTGTTTGGTAATAAAAAAAAAATACCCATTGCTATGCACCTTGTGTAAGCATGTGAATGGAAAAAAAGACCCAGTTGAAATCAACACAGATATATCTTTCTATCCTCTATATACACAATAACATCTAAATTTACAAGCACCTCAGAAGTACAGGAAATAGCACTTAACCATGAAAATGTACTATTAAATAAAAATAGTGATAGCTAACGTTAAAACCAGCACAGTATAGATGTTTTTCTGTTTGCAATTAAAAATTTCTTCATTTATTTTTCATAAGTCAAAGCACTTTGGTGAAAATAAATATTTCTGTGGTGAATAATTAAAATTAATGTGATAGAAGGTTATATTTTCCTAAGTTTCTACAGTCTAATTGACTGCTGTAAGTCACCATTAAAGAATGGATGTTTATTCTGTATTTTTGAGAGGTGGCTGGAGAAATGGGAAGAGAAGGAGAGAGTAAATCAAAATAGAAATGGAAATGTTTTAAATGTGAGAGAGAAAGAGTGAGTGAAATATAATGGACCTCCAACATTCCCTCTTAGAAGAATGGTTTCGGTGTTTGCCGTATTTGGTTGCAGTTCTATAAATGGTGTAAAGTCTTTTAATTAGGAATTTTATAACTTTTTGGGTCCTTTGGTAGTCTTCCAGTAGTTCCTTTGTAATTAACAGGGCTCAGTCTTCATTTCTTTTTCTGGCTGGGGAGAGAATCAGCTTTTTGGTGGAGCCCCTGGAGCTGGGACAACGCACACCCCCACGGGCAGCCTTTCCACACACCAAAAGTCCTAGTGAGCACTGATGCTCACTGATCCTCCTCAAAACCAAGGTTTGCCAACACGTGTTCTCCATCTAGAAAAACATACTTAGAACAATAGTAGATAACCTCTACTTTCGTTCCCCAATCATACCTAAATTTGGCATTTTGCTCTTGCCCATAGAGGAAAAGGTTTCTCCTGGCAACCCAGAAAGCTCTCTGCTGCTGGAAACAGAGCTGATCTCCATTTTTCTTTGCCAGTCAAGGTGCAGCATCTCAACAACATTCGCCAAACTAAGCTGATGCTTCTTCAGTTTTCCCTCATTCCCAGCTCAGGGTCTCCTGGTCCTTTGCATCAGCCCTGGCACCTGCCTGATCCCGGGCCGAGCCAGCTCAGGGAGCTGAACCAGCAGAAATTTTTTATTGCTGGGTTAGTTTTCTGCCAGCATCACTCTCTGACCCACCTCACCATGGTCTCAGATGAATGCTGGTGCTGGTACAGGTGGGAATACAAAGTTAGAGGCAGGTTTTCGTGGCTTTTGCTCACAGGACTGCAACCCCAAGCACTGCTGCCACACGGCTATGCACCAGCCGGGTGTTTTTCAGGGATTGCTGAAATTATCCAAGCCAGTATTTTATCTTCAGTTTCTTTGTCAAGGAATGTATTGGGGGAGAAAAAAAAAAAAAAGAAAGAAAAAAAGACAAAAAAAAACCCCCACAACCTCCCCCCCCAATACAATCTAGATAGATCTCAACTTTCTGTACCTTTTTTTCACATGTTCTGGTTAAAATGTGAGATTCTAATAGAAGAAGATAAGGGATCTGGGGTTAAAGCATTCTCTTACCATTATTGTTTATGCTTGTATTAGAGCAATATGGACATGCTTATGCTTTCCTGTTCAGAACCATACAATAACAGTTCCTGCTCCAGGAATTAATATTTTACACAGAGATGCAATGCTCCAGTAGAATAGAAGCATACCTAAGGTGTAAGTATTCTATATGTAGCCCATAATATTAATTGAGATTATAATATGCAGCCTGTTTTTAATAGTCCTAGGGGACTCCACATAAATAGAAAAGTATGTTATGAACACTATTAAAGTAAGCATTACCTTCTCCCTTGGCAGATTTTTCCAAAATTCATGTTGGTCATGATCACATATACAGATTCCAACTGGGAGGGAAAAAAATAAATAAAAAATTAATTTCTTTACAAACTAATGCAAAAGACCATAAAATTAGCTTTCCTTAAAATTACACGACCAATTATATAAAAAGAGAATTTTTCTCACCATTGAGAGGCCATCGTTAGGAAAGGTCAAAGTTGTACTTGACCCTGTTCTGCTCCATTACAGCTCATACAGATCCTATGCTCTGTCACTGTGTCACTGTCCTGCGAGGACAAATACACCACAACATCACAACGTGGACAAGGCAGTGATAGACGCTAAAAAAACCAACTTTAGAGCGACACTTTCATGTTTCACTCTTTTAAAGTAAACTTCAAAATGGACTGCAAAGATTTTTTGCATATTTGCTCTACATTACTAAGGTTGAAAAGTCAGATCTTCCCAAGTTAGCAAATGTCATGGTTAAGGTTGTAACTTCAACTCAACTCTCTTAAGCGAATACATTACGCTAGAAGTTTTAATTAGTTTCCTATCTCTTTTTCCATAGGACTACTGCTGGTTGCCCATAAAACATAAAATTATGAAAAACATTGTTAAACAGGCTAAATATCATTTTTGAAACATCTTAGTGAAAGGTAGCTGATGTGTATAAATTCTTTCTATTTGTATGTAGTGTACATTATTGTGAAAGTTAGTCTCCTCATAAGATAATAGTGTCAATTAGGCTGTCAGGGATGAGCGAGCCTGTCATGTGTGCTTTGACAGAATGTTTGGGTTGATCAGCTACATGCAGACATCATAGCTTAATATTTACATCTGAGTAACAAGCATTTTACAAACACCCTTTGAATTTCTTCTGCTTACAGAACTGCATTCATAAATATGATTTGTCTTGCAAAAAACATCATAGCATACTGCACATCACTTAAATGTGTTAGTTTACATAGGTTTCAGACATAATTATCAAATCAATAATAAACCACCATCTTGCATTACTATACGAACAGGCGAAACCGAAGCAGTTGAGTGACTTTGTTCAGGCTTGTCGAGACAAGCCCAGGTCTCTCGTTCCTGTATGCAGTTCCTGAGACTAGTCAAGACTGAGTGGTATTTAGTGTTTATACTGCTGGGAAAAGGAAAATATTCTACCTGTGGAGGAAAAAAGGCAGATAGTGAGTGTCCTGTTGGCTAGACCACGTCAGGCCCAGCAGTTGGTCTAACCCTTATGAGCAAGGGAAGGAGCCACAAACGCACCTCTTGGACACTGCATCCTTCCTCTTCATCACTCTTTTCCCGGTGGAACCTCTTTCCCAAACAGCAGACTCCCAGCTTGGGAAGGGAACAGGAACTGCTCTTCCCCCTTCCTGCAACCGAAATGGACTGAGGTGAATGTATGAGGAGGTGTGTTATTTACGGGAGCTGGGAGCGCAGCTCCTGCTTTGCTCTGCAATGCAAATGCAGAGCAGAGACCAGCAGGACCTGGAGTGTGTTTTTTTCCAATTCATAAAAGAGAAATTAAATTTTTTAAATGATAGTCCAATGTGTCAAAGGCAGATTTCCTTCAGAATGTCGCACATCGCTCTCAGCAGGGCTTTTAGTTTTCAATGATTTCTGTTATATATGCCATCTGCTTTCAGTTGTGCCCTGACCAAATCTCCTCTTGGATTCTATTTCAGGGCTGTATATCTTAGACATTGCAAGGTCAGAATTCCAGGCAAGGTACTATCACTCTGCCAAAAGATAAACACCTACTCAAATTTTATTTGGTCTGTATTCAAATTAACCTCTCATTGACTTCAAGTCAGGACTCTGGAATTTGGCCCAAAATAATAGTTCTAATAAAATGAATGAAAACCCAGTACGAAAATAGATTCACAAATAGAACCACAAATGTATGCAGTGTTTTAAAACATTGAATAAAATGCATCTTATCCCAAGTACCGCCTCCACGGTGGCTAACACAGAGACTGGGTTTTCTGGTTTCGTAGCATGAGTTTTCTCTGTTCTGTTTCTGTTTGGGCCATGTGTGTTCTCCGGTGAGACTGTAGGGAAGCTGGATGGAGGCTTGAGCACAGAACAGTCTCTATAATCTTGGTGTAAACTTTAGTCTTTCCTTGCCCGTGTCTGTCCATAGCATGATTGAGCACAGCCAATGGGCTAATCTAAATCAAAGAAGTAATAGTCGTTCTCCCTCACACTGTGACATTGAAGGACATGTCACAGCCTCGCTAAGTGAGGCAAGGAGAAGGCTAGTGGCTCCTATGTTGGCTTTTCACCACATCAAATCCTGCTGTGTCAGGGATACTAGATCACTGTTATGGGAATTAGTAACTATGTGGGAAAAGACAGGAAGGACTGTTCAGAGAAGGGTATTTTGAAAGAGGATTGGAAGAAACACCCAAAGAGCAAATGAATAAAACATGACAGAGGCAATCAGAGAGGTAAAGGAGACAAAGGGAGCATTAAAGTGAAAATATTAAGTGAACGATAGGGAGGAAAAGATGCATGGAAAGTAAAAATGGAGATGTGGGATGAGGCAAGATTGTCAGGGGCTTTGCATGTTCAGGTCAATAGCTTGAATTTCTTCGTTTATATATTTGCATTGCAGCCATGCCAGGAGCAAAGACAGTGCAGAGAAAGGTGGCATGTGGCAAAACACAGCATTTGGAAGTAATAGAAAGGACAGACATGGCTAGTACCTTTAGGAAAAAAAAAAACCCACAAACCAGTCAGGAAAGTACCTTTCAGACAAACTGTTCTTGAATACACTGCCAGAAATGTAAACATACCAGCAATTGAGTTGAACTCCCTGTTTTTCACAGAAAACCTCTTGCCAGTTCTCAGCTCTTTGGGTCACTAGAAAGATGGTGGAGAAGAGAGAGAGATTAATTATATTAATTACAGATCGACTATGTCATCTTTATTATAATATGAAAAAACAAAAGCCAGTGCTGTGAGACAGGGGGGAAGAGTGTATATAAAAAGTGGAAAGGTCTGAGAAGGGGCCTCACAACTTCCACATCCCTTACTGCTCCCTTCACAAAACAGTAACCAGGGAAAAGCTCCAGTGAACTGGAGGCTGTGGCTGGGAGTAAGAAATTGGGGAATAGCATTCTCTCTTCTCTTATTCCATATTATGAACCATACTAAACCAGAAGGTAACCAGAAGGGGATCATTGAAAAGAACCATAGCTGGATTAAACTCACCCCTACCTTCTCAGGTCTGTCAATGTGCGCAACCTGATGTGGGTACAAGGGACCTATCAGTGGAAGGAACGTTAAAGACATTATAATACAAGATCTCCTTGTTCAATCCCAAGCTGAAGAATCGCCTAGAATTCACAAATCAGAAAACTCCATCTTTACAGATTGAGTTTTCCAGGAAAAAGAAAAAAAAAAAAAAAAGAAAAAAAAGGAAGTCACTGGATTATAGTTATTACACAGCCAGAGGGAAAAATTGCACAGTAAAGAGGTATATATCTACAGTACCATAGAGAGCAAACAAAACAAAATAAAAATAAAATACCCCTAAGCACTCTAAATTGCATTGCAAATAAAACTTTATATTAAGAGATACATTTGCATACCAGGAAAATTAGACGTGAAACTTACAGTAACCACAGATCAAACCATTAAAAGTAAAAAGTGGCCTATGGAAGTCTTGATGCAGTGACAACTAAGAAAATACTTGGTAAGGACTTCAAAATTTGACCTAATAATAGAATTTGCATGTTTGATTTTAAAATGAAACCCCATGGAAGTAATTTTCTCTTGGTACATACACATACTTCAGTCTAACAGTAAAGGGAGAAACGTGAACACATTAAGGATAGAATATACCATGTAAGTATCCCAGAAGGACTTAACTGAGTTTAATTTAGATTAATAGGATACTATATAAATACTTCTTGCTTGTTAAGCACTTTTTATTAAGATATAACTACTGTCTAATACTTTTCCATCATTCACACTGTAAAAGCATAGAAAGAATAACAATTTCAAAAGTAATGAAATTCCATTTTCAGAAACAACCGAGACATTCAAAGCTGGGTTTGTTTTTAAGAGTGTTGAAGCCGTATTCATCTCCTAGTTTTAGCTCTTCAAAGGACAGTTTAATCTTGTCATTTAATCTAGCCTTAACTAGCTGTCTAGATTTCCTCTGCAGTCAGTGAAGTGCAATAAATGTCTCTAACAAACAGTTCATCCACTGTAAAAGAGACTAGAGTAGGTGGATTGTGTCACTCCCTGACAATGCTTATGAATGTCTCTTCATTAACATTGAAGTCACACAGATGACAACCTTAGAACAGACTCAAACCTTTACACAGCTGAAATGAAGTTAGATGATCTGCAGCACACAGTATTGTTTCCAAAATCTCCACACTACCAACTATTTCAGTATTATAGGTATGTTTGGATGGGACATTAGTTCTCTTAAACCATTTAGTTCTTTTAGATTATGTAATTCCTACTGTTTAGAAAAACTATTAAATGAGCAGGAGAACTGAGACATGTTTGGGAAAGAAAACCAGGTCCTAACTTCGTTGGTTTATGTTAAAAGAAAAATATTAGCACAGAGTTTCATCAATTACAGTGACCAGATATCTGTCATCATTACTCTACAGAAAGAGTATACTCTCGTTCCTCTACCCTGACCCATGAGAAGGACCGATCACTTCCCCTTGAAGACAGAGAAAGCTACACACAGTAGAACCTAATATATATATTTCAAATATGTATTTCATGCACATTTGTGAAATACCTACTGGAGCAGCCAGGTGATGAACGATAGAAGGCCAAACACAACTGTTTAAGTGTAAAGTGTAAAGGAAGGACACTTGCTACTGGCAGAGAAAATATTAACAAGTGCATATAATCATTTCAATAATTGTTACATCTGAATGTTCCCGCAAAATTAACAGGTATGTCTGCACAGCAGTATTCTGAGATAAAGAACTATTATTTGTATGGTCAAAACTGAGGTTCAGAAAGATTAAAGACTTCAGTCAAAAAAGCATTCATTAGTGGGCTAGACTTTACTGTTGATGGGAACTGTAGGCTTAACACATGCTTGAAGCTTTGCTCAATCCAGACCATAATTCTCTTCTCAATTCTTCAAATTGTAGCTAGTAACTAAGATGGATATAAATTGCTATTTAATTGTGTACGTTTTATAGCATTTCCATAGGACCTGATTTATTATGCATATAACCCTATTGATTGCATCTTTATTTAACTCCATTAGAATGCTATTGAGAATGAATGAATTCAGAACCGGCTTACCCTTACATTTAAAATCCACACCAAACCAGAATATTTTTGTTGCTTGGAAAATGTGAGATAAAGATTTAAAAATACACTTTATAATAGACCCATAGTTGCCTGTTGTCACCCTGGACAGAAGAGTAACAGAAGACAAATAGTCCTCATGATATTTATGACACAGCAAAATGTCAGGGAACCTTCATGGATGTCCTTTTCCAAATCCTGTGCTCCCAAGACATAATGTAGAAACCGCTAAAAAATCCTTCAGATAGTAGAAGTTTCCTATGCATGTGGGATAACAACCTGGTCTTGTAACCTTGTTGAGAATATATTATGTTTATTTCTTCTGGTTTTACCTATCTATGAGCAAACTATCCACCAAAGTGTGTAACAGCAGACCCTCAGTCCTGCTAGAGGAAAACATGGTCAGAACTGCTCACACCACTGTGCCAGGTAGCAAGTTGCAGTCTTGCCAAGTTTAAAGGTTTTGAGAAGAGGATCCACACATCCATGTGACTAGATAATTTGAAACCTCAGTCTTTATGACATTTATCTATTACTCATTTCTTTTCTTTCTATTTGTTCTGAGCAGGAGGGCTTTAAGCAATGAAAATTCACAAGGCAGAAGAGGGTCTTCCTAAGCCTAGCAATAATAATTTCATAAAAAACAACACTTTATCTGGAATATGGATATGGAAACATGGGGTCAAATTCTCAGTTCAAAAAGGTAAGGAGTGTCCATGAAGCCACTTGTGAGCCCAATGTAATCAATGTAAACAGAATGAAACCTTCATTGTTCTGTAGAGTTCGAAATACCATGACTTCTCTTTTTTCTATATATCCACCAATGTTTAGGCATAGCCCTATTGCTTACTGTTAAAGGCTACTTTCATCTTAGGAGTTTTGGTAACCTCCTTCCAGTCCAACAAATGTCAGTGATTACAGTAAACAGAAGATGATGAAAGCTCTTTGAGTCTTTTGCAATCTTCAACATCAAAATATCATAATCACCATTTTTCCTAAGGCTCTCTCTCCTGCTCAATACATTAATGGTGTGTGCTTTAATCTTACCGTTTTCAGTTTGTGACAGAGTTCAGCTAACCACAGTATCCTCAATTCAACACCACCCACCGTTTCTATCCATTTCGTACTGTCAGAAGCACATCAAGCAGCCTCTGAGTGTAATCACATCAAAATCGATTTTCATGGCTGAGAGAAAAATAATGGAAATTTCTCTAATGTAGAAAATGTATGTGTTCCTTTTGGTTAACCAAAATAGACTATATATCAGGACTGTCAAAATTAAGTTTTCTTGATTCAGTGCTCTTCCCCAGACTTGTGTACAAATTACAAGTCCTCACTACAGAATGTCTTTAACATAATTTTCTGTTGGACTGCCTCAATGTGGTTCCCACAAAATGAACAGTCTACCCAAGTGATAGACTACAGATCATTCCCCAGATCAGATCCACAAGTATATTACTCCAGGGGCTATAAATGGAATCCTTGAACCTACTCTGAAATGGGCAGCCGGGACTTTGTACTTGCTTGGAGCCTCATGACTTTACCACACAAAGCCTGCTGAAGGGTATGGAGGCCATGCATGAAATCATGGATCATCTCTGCACACGTATAACCCCTCAAGAATACAGAGTCTCTCTCTATACGTATATATCTATATATTGTGCAAGTGAAGCTCAACAAAACCTTCAAGAAGAATAATTTAACAAAGGTATGCTCTAAAGGAACAAGAGGCTCTTAAACATAATCACTGCTTTTAATCATTTGAAGGCATTGTTTGTGGATCATGTTTGTATGTTAGTTCTGAATATGTTGATCATCTGAGACTACTCTCATCAGTTGTGCAATACTAGGTTTCAGGGTTAGACTTTCTTACCTCCTTTAAACAGGTTTGAAATACTGAAGTGAGTCTACATGAGCTGACCTGTAGAGAACCTGGTAGGAGCCAGAAACAGAGAAAAGGCTCAAATAGTTGATATTATTTCCTGGGGTTCTCTTAGAATTAAGTGCCAGAGAAGAAAACAGCAGCAGGAATAGTTAGGTACAGGTATTTGGGATGCAGCAAAGGCATTTTCTGTGGAAATACACAGGATTCTTCTGAAGGTAATTACAGATGGCCATAAATATTTATTAAACTTTGAAAATGAATATGGTAGTGACCTACATTCTTAAAACGGGATTAGTTCACTAATCTCGAAAAGTGCTTTTCCTGGTGCATATGGAAAAAATAGGAGTGGCAGGTTTTGATTTAGAAAGGCTTTTGTTGTTGCTTTGCTAAGGAGACACGGTCTAAATGAAACTATGATGCCATGGGTGAAAACTTGGGTTAAGGAACTTTATCCAGAAAGTAGTTATCAGATGAGGTTCTGCAACAGTCTGTTCTGGATTTTGTTCTATCCAGGCACTAACAATTCAGACAATGGAATAGAGAATACACTTACTAAATGCACAGCTGGGGCGAAGCCGTGAGAGATTGCACACACATCTAGGGGCACAAATTCACAAATTGAAGAAATAGTCTGAAGAAAAATATATGGTGCTATTTAGTAAGTGTGAAGCATTAATGACAGGTAGGAATGAGCAGCTGCATCATACAAGAATTAGAGCAGCTGATCAGGAACTATTCAAGAGGGCGTAGGGGGCTACAAGTGAACATGAGCAGCAGTACCAAGCTGATATGAAAAAGGTTAATACCATGCTAGGATACCTAAACAGAAGTTTAATAGTAAGAGGTGTGGAATAGTCCTTCCTGCCTGCTTAGTCCTAGTTAGGCTTAGTTAAAATAGCATATCTGGATTTCAGTGCTGTGCTTGGAGACACTTGGAGACACTTCCAGAGCAGAGCAACCAGAATGAGCAGAGCCCTAGAAAACACAATCTAACAGAAAAGATTGAAAGACTGAGTTATTAAACTTAAGAAAAACTGCCAGGAGACCTGACAAGGCTGTTGCACAGTGGAATGGAGCAATAAATTCTCCATGATATTTCACAGGCTAAGAAGAGATGATCTTAAATTACAACGCCATAGACTCAAGTTACAATTTAGGAATGATTTTCTAAATATAAGGCAGTGAGGAGATGATTGAGCTTCCACTGTCAGGGATCTTTAAGAACACACTGAGCAAGAAAGGCACAGATTTAGCAGATCTCACCCGTAACCAAAGAGGTGGACCAGAGGAAGCTCTTTCCAGCTCTATTTTTATATGAGCTGATGACTATGCACTTAAGCATCTGTGCACAGGCACTTGGACAGGTCTAACCAATTAACTTGGTTATGATGGTGTGCAGCAACTCTTAGTGACAGAAGCACCTGAAAAAAACACCAGGGGGTGTTGTCAGTTCCTGCAGTTTTACATTGGCTCAGCTCCTGAACTCATACGACGACAAAAAAACCTTTCTTCTCACAGAGAGGGAAAAAAAGTAAATTTCTAATCTTGCCTTTGCGAAGAAGAAGTTGAAAACCTGTCTCCAAATGGCTTAAAAAATCAGATGACAAAGAAAAAAGGACAATGTTTCTACACCATTAAATTCTCATGGTTTTGGGGGGGCCTGACTCATGGTTTTTCAATGGAGTTGGCATTAATGGTAATGGGCTAATTTGAATAGACAAATTTAGAAATTGATATTCCTGAACTTCCTATTATAGAGAAGGCAATACTGCCTGAACAGCAGGTCTATTTCAGGAAATTAAAACCTCCCCATATCCTTTCAGATGACTTGATCGTTTTCTACATTTCAGTCAATGATACACAGGGGACATTGCACGATGCTTAGCATGGTGGCAGAAAATTCACCTAGCAGAGAATTGTGAAGGCACAGTCTATCTGCTGAAAGACTCTCCAGCTGGGAACAGACATAATGGGGGCAACAAGGAATTCATTTTTGGGCAATCTCTGTTGGGAAGCTGTTGCCTCAAATTAACAGTACTTCTCCCACAGAGGGGGTCTGGGTAGAAAGTGCACGCAGAATAGCAGCTCTCTTTTGCACCAAGCAGGCCCAGACATCTGCATTCTCAAAAAACACACAAGTTAAAACTTATTATAGATGTCAAATGTGAGGCTTGTTTAATGGAGTTTCTGTCTGCAGAAACAAAGAAAGCACAGGATGTTGTTGAAAAAAAAAAAAAACCAACAAAACTTCAAAATCCTTTTCTCCTGGTTAGTTGTGATCTTCGTAAGAAATTTCATTTTCCCTCTTCTGCTGTGTGTCCTTGCGGAATGTTCCAATTTCTCCTTTCCTGGAAATAGGCATATTCTGACATCCCTTCCCTCCTCCTCACACACAGTTGAGAAAACCAGTGATATGACAGATCACTATCACAAGATGGAAAGGAAAATCATAGAAAAGACCTTTCTGATTAAGTAGTCAATCTCTTGCAGTTCTTTCTTCATAAATGTCACAAGTGTTTTACAAAGCTCTGATCATGTTATTATCATGGCTAGGGTATTTTAAAGTTCTATTTGGAATCCACTGGACTTGGTCAGCCCTTACCATTATCAAACCTCTTCTATGGGATCTCCTCTTTCTAATTTCACAAACTTCTATGAGACTAATAACAGAGAGACAACACAGAGAAGTCTTGACTCTACCTCCTGAGACTTGGGAGTTTTTTCTGTACCTTTATCTCTACATTTAAAAGGTCATCCTGTATCATATATCTTCCCCAGGCATTGCTAACCAACTTTGTTAGTCCTTTGGCTTCTTCTTCACTAAGATGAATAAAACGAGTACTGTAATACTCTCTAAGTGTGCAGCATTTTTCACATTCTGAAGAATTTTCTTTACCACTCTTTCTGAATCCTCACTCAATTTTTACCATCCTTCTGAAAACCCAAACTTCTCAGAGGACTCCAGCTGAGACAGCCTTTTCGTTTTGCTGCTCTTGCTCCAACTACTATCAATAAGGCCAGAAGCCACTGAAACTCCCCCGTCAAGCAATAGCTGTCCTGCTGCTTCCACTGCAAATTGCTCTTTTCTTGAAGTTTTCAGTTCACCAAAGAAGAGCAAGAGGATCTCTGGAGCATTCAGGAATGCAAAGAAAAGGAAGGAGAGATGCTCTTCTTTTGATGGAGTGAAGAAGCCATGTACACCCACACTGTCTCTTAGCTTAATATCTCCTTAGAAGCAGCTGTGATCTGAATCTCTGACAGAGAAGGTACAGCAGTGGGAGTTTGGGCTCCACGGCTGGAGGGGGAGGAATTCTTCCTGGAAATCCTTGGAGCACATCATTGTGCTCCCAGAGCTGGGTTTAGCCCACTGAATGCAAATAGGCCCTCAAGTTACATCTAAAAAGGATGTAACTCCTTTGCAAATGTTAAGCACAGTTATAACGATTCATACATAAAGAGCACAGACCACAGAGAAAAATCTATTATTGTTGCTGCAAAAAAAATGCAGCAACTCATGAGAGTTTTACTTTTATTATTCATGTTGCTATTAGGAGTTTCATTATTACTAGATCCTAGCTGGCACAGATGGCTGCTGTGCTTTGAGGTCTGCTTTAGTCATGTTTTTATCTGCTTTTTTCTGCAGATTTTATAGGGTTTGGGCTGATTTTAGCTTCCTTCATTTCCTTGATAATTGTTTTGGTTTTTGTTTTAGTTTTTACTTAATTAGCAGGAATATGTTCATGTTTATAGTGTGCTTTATTCACTCTTTTTGAACTTGTGGCAACCAGAATCAGGGATGCAATTATACCTTCTGTTGTTTGTGTGGGACTGGCTCAGGACAGATGCTTTGATGGTGGCAGCAGCTTTTCTGGAAGGGCCAGTATCAATTTGCTGGCCCTGTTGGACTGGTATTTCTCACCTGTTGATAACTGGCCACCTTGCAAAGCATCTTTCTCAACTTGCTGCTTCTATTTGCTGCTAGACTGAGGGGGAACCTCTCACCCACGTGTTTCCATTCCCCTGAGACTTTCCCTCAAATCACTGCCCCAACACCGGTGAGGATTTCTGCACCCTGGGATCCTCTACATCTCAGCCATCATCTCCACCACTGCTACATTTCTGTTGCCTACCAGGTTATCCGCATGCAGTATTTTCTTCTTTCCTCGTGCCTTCCAGTTATTGCCTTAGTAATAATGACAAACACCAGGACAGGATTACTTGTGCTGCTCTGCCTGGTCAGCTCTTGTCACCGGTGTGACTGAGCAGAACCTACTGATAAATTTTTATGGTCTGGGAGGTGGAAATTCAGGCTCAGCCATACGCAACTGTGCCTGCACTGCAGTTTACTTTGGCTACATCATCACAGCACATTGCTAAGAGGTCTGGGTGCAAGTGTCAGCTTTCCTCTGAAAGGGAGCGCATGAGCCAGGAGGCGAGGTGTGGTGTGCTCCCATGTACCTCCTGGACTGGAAGGGTCAGTACGTGGCCCTCCAATTTCACTGACTTCCCCATAATTTTTTAGAGTTAGAAGTGACCATAGAGATCATCTAGTCTAACTCCCCCACCAAAGCAGGATTGCCCAGAGCATGTTAGAGCATGTTACTCAGGACTGCATCCAGGTGGGTCTTGAAAACCTCCAAAGAAGGGGACTCCACAACTTCCCTGGGCAGCCTGTTCCAGGGCTCCGTCACGCTCACTGTGAAGCAGTTTTTTCTCATATTTGAGTGGGGTCTCCTATGTTCCAACTTATGCCCATTACCCCTCATCCTCTCACTAGCAATCACTGAAAAGAGTCTGGCTCCCTCCTCCTTCAAACCACCCTTTAGTCCACACACTCACATGCCATACTTTGGTTTTCAGTAATTTCCCGTAGTCCTGCTTTTTAACTGCTAAACGTGTGGCCAACTACTCAGGAGGATTTGTGAAAAGCTTCAAGTACAGCCTGGGGTTGCACTAACTCTTCTCTTCCTTCCTCTGAACATCACCACCAATTTGTAGTAGGTAGAACAAAGTTTTAAAATACAAAGTTTGGGAGTGAAAGTTTCTTTTTACTAGAGAGAGAGAAAAAAAAAAAAAAGATCTTTTCAGGTGTCTGTGTTTAAATTTAGTTTTGAAAACCTGTGGGTCTCAGCTCTCCCACCGCAGGAGGTAAGTAACTAATTACCGTTGTCTTAGTGTCATGGGATAGTTTTCAGTGTTATGACCAAAGGGAAAATATCTTGAATAGGTTGCACTAACTTACAGTAATTGGCTCCTAATCTTCTGCCATAGGATCTGAGTAACTGCCTTTAAAGTCCATGGCAGTTGTTTGTATGCTATGGCAGGGGACCAGGTCCCTTAGCTTTTATCTGCTCTTCACATTAGCCTCACTGAAAGTCTATGAGCCAAAACTATAACCCCAGTTCCAGATGCCCCCATAATTTGGATCTGGCTAAGAATTTAGCAGCTCAGGCCCATCTCTAATTACAACAGACAAATTATTGGATAATTTCTTCTGCTTTATCTTTGCAATTCACTGGAGCAGTTAATTTATCCAAAAGCAGGCACATCCTTTCTCATTAGAAATTCCTTTTTAGCCTTTTTAACATGAGTTTCTTATTACTAAACACACATAGGCTCATGCACACACATACAAAAAGTTTTGCTGATAAGGGATTATATAACTGGTACCTAAGAAAACATGAGATATTTAACAGAAACTTGGCTTTAGCCACCAGATAATTTGCCACTTCATGGAAGCAGTCTCAGCTGACGACCTCACTTCTTTTCATAACTACAGCCAAAACTTGAAGAGTAGTAGTAGAAATAAATTAGTCCATATGCTGCCATAGGACAGAGCTGGTGGGCTGAGATGAAGAACTGGAAGAGGAAAGGACTGGTGGCAACTGACTTGAATATCCACTTTATGATGTCATGGAACGCAAATCTCTGGTTTCTAGTTTTGCAGTTTCTGTTCCTTTCCTGCTCGTGATGAAAGTGAGCTAGTCAGCAGTTGCTGACTCTATTTATATTACTTTTTTCCCCCTTTTGGATCTCTTTTCATCCAGTCCAGGTACACCCCTATTCATTATTTCTAACACTCTAGCTGAAAGCGGTTTCAGCCATCCCTAGCAGCAGTGGAAAGAGACATTGAAGATACAGAGAAATTACAATTTGTACAGACTAAACAGAAAGAGGAACAGGATGTTTGTGCTAAGGGGAGTGCTCTGCTTCTACGGTCACCCAGAGGCATGGTCAGGTAAAAAGCTCTGCATTTTTGCTTCTTCTCCACATTGTCCCCATGCTCTCTTTCCTCCCACCCATACAAAAAGAGCTGGAGAAAAAAAAAACAACACAACCTCCTGTTTTCACAAAATAACCCAGAAAAAGAAAACTTAAATATCACCCTGCTTTGGTTTGTATTGATTGAGCATCTCATCATTCAGTTTGAAGTGAGGAACCCCAGGGGTTTACCCTGAGACTTCCAGGGGACTAACAATGGCGCCTATAAATTTTGAAGCTCTTGATTGTGATTTTTTTTTTCCTCAAGATTTCTGCTACTAAATCAGCATCATTACTTCGGAAGTCCTGGCCTCTTGACTAAGCTGCAGAACTGTATGCCTCTCAATTGCATAATATTTTGGAAATGCATGCTTCATTGAAGTGTCATTGATTTTCAACTAAAGTGAAAATGCCCTCATTTAATGCTTTCTTAAGAGAATTACAAAGGAGGCTGGAGAGGGTTCGGACAAAGTCATTATTAATTGTACATCACAAAATTGGGATTTATATATTTTTAATGCAGAAATTCTTTAGAGCTTCTAAATCAAACCACTGTTCTAAAATTACATCTAGTTTTATAAACGGAAAGACCCTATTTTGTTCAAGACTTTTAAATTCCTTCGCTTTGTTCAACAAACCCCTGTACTTGCTGTGAGGGGATTGCTGATTGCTTTGTCAGCAAGACCAATGATATTCAATCTTTGATTTCTGATTCATTTGCTTCCTCCTTCCCTTTGATGAACAGAATAAACGTCTAGCTTTTTTCCTCTCCTTTCAAAAAAAAAAAAAATTCCCTTGCCTCTCACTTCCTTAGTAGTGAAACATTCTGCATGTCTTTTGGACTATCTTTTCCTCTTTGCTGAGCTCAGAGATGTGTAAGTAAGTCTTGTACTAGAGAGCACAAAATTTACCCTCCTATCATTGGCTCTCATGTTGGCATCTCGGTTTTGGCTCTGACCTCAAGCTCTCTGGCTTCCTCTTGGCTGTCTCCTCAGGCCTTTATGTTGACACTGCTCTAGGGGGCAGCCCCATCTACCCCCCATTCTGGTAGGCAAGAGGTAAGAAGGTCAAATTCTGAAACCGGTTGTACCTAAAGGATGCTGTGACATTATGGAGGTCACCTTGAAGCAGGGCCTCGCAGTTACCATAAACTAGGCCCAGCTGACATGGTGCTGGCATATAAACTTCAGCTAGACTTACAGGATAACGCCACAGCATAGTTACAAGTACAGAGGTGTACCTTAAGTGTCAACAACTGCCAAACACCATGAAAGCAGTGACAGCACCCTCAAGAGGGATAGGTGGTGACCAAAAGCGATAGTGGCAGCCAGCCATAAGGTGTGGCAGCAATTTGAACAAAGCCAACCAGTAACAGGGTGTTTTCATCCTGATCCAACAGCTTTCAACAGGCAGAGAGACTGGAGATCCCCCAGCTTGGCCCTAGGACCATCCACCATGTGGCCCCAGCTGCCACACTGCGCCCATGTCTTTCCTCCCAGATGCCAAGCACCATGAAGATGCTCAAAAGTCTAAAGAACCTGCCTTATGAGGAAAGACTGAAGGAATTAAGTCCTTTCTCACTATAGAAGCAAAAGATGAGGGATCTCATCACAGTATTCAAGCACTTCAAGGCCAACTAAAAGACCAGAGGCTCTCTTTTCACAAGGAGTCACATGGAGAAGATCAGGGTCACCAGATGATACAAATTGCACCAGGAGGGGTTTCATCTCAACATAAGAAGGAACAATCATTCACTGAACAACCTCCCCAGAGTTCCTGCTGGTTTCAAGATGCAATTGGACAGGTGTTAAATAAGCTCATCAAGGCTCCCTTTCCCACAAAAGGGTGGACCCATTGGTCTTTTGAAGTCTGTTCCAACCTGGGCTATTCTGTGTTTCTATTGTTCTCACAGAGAGCAAAGAGATGACTTTTAAGTTATTGATTGCTTGTATGTCTTATTGAAGTGTTTTGATGTCTGAGTCCATGTAGTCTCCACATTGTCATTTAGTCTTAAACCATGACCCAGGCTCCTGAAGTTGTATCTTAATAACATTTCAGAAAGTCGCAGCCACACTATCACAGTGCCACAAAAACAACTGGGAAAAGACAATTCCTACCTGCCTGAGTATGATTTAAAACAAAACAAAGCAGATACCAAATGGGAGAAATTCTCTACCATCATCCCTATTAAAAGGTGGAGAAGGAAGGCTCTGTGCAATGAGAAAACTTTCCAAAGGTTGGGATGCATGTCTGAGAAAAAAAAAAAAAAAGTTAAAGCTCAAGGATGGGCAACATCTTCCATGTTGCAATTGCTAGAGCTCATCATATTTGTCTAAAATATGTTAAAAGCAGAATTCACCCGATCTGAACAAAAATTATACTATACTTTAGTTAACCTGAATTACCAAATGCTAATGGTTTAGCTAATAAAAAGACCTTTGTACTGTGAAGTCTTGACCGCTATGCTTAATTGCTTTGAAAATGCAGGTGTGCTTCCTCTGAAATGCTGAGTACAGCTACATGCTACCCACCTCAGTAGCTATTGATCTCAGTAGGAAAAAAAATACATGACTCATTTCAGTGGGAACACCTTGCCAGGTATGGGGTTGCACCATCTCTGAACAATGGAGAAGAGTGAAGACCTCCTTTTTGTTATGCACCTCAATAGCAAGATTTAGGCACAACTCTTGCACCAGAATTCATTAGTTTTCCTAAAAAACTCTTAATTTCATTGAGTCAATAGAAATGTGAGGGAATTTGTACACAGAGGTCTGCAGGTGAGGCTGAGATCACAGGTGTATCTTTACCATGGTAAGAACTTCACAAAAAATCTGTGCAGTGAGAGGAAGAAAAATCAAAATATTGATTGCAAGGCTTGATCAGTTTCTCTTTTCAGAAGAAATTTCAATCTTATTTGTCATGTTATTGATTTTTTTCTTGCGCTTTGAGTAATTATTTTCAGTTATTCTTAGCTGACTGCCTCACTTTGAAGTAGTATCAGATATCAGATTTAGGGGGTTTTATTTAAATGTGAGAAAGTGTTCAATTTAAGAAGGCTTGTAAGGTCAGATCTGAAAGAGAAAGCTGATATGTGTCCTTCTGGGGAAATAAAGGAAACAGAAGCACTTTCTGCTTCCTAATATGGCAAGTAAGGCCATTCAACAGTGTGAGAAAAATAGAAAATGTTTTATTACGTTCAAAGGTGCAAGATAACTTATCAAGTCTTCAACTCATCATGTGCTTTACAGTGCTATTTACCTAGATATCATTTCCAAATATAACCAGGACATTTGTAAATATGTAATGACATATCTTTATTGCAATAGGTATCCTTCTGTGTGATTCAGCAGAATATTGAGTAGTACATTCAAAGTTTGCAGCTATATCAGTGACAGTTGGTAAATCTGGACAGGTGACACACTGAAATGAGAACTTTCTCTCTTTACTATCCTCATATCCTCTTTCTAATTTTTTATTCTTTCTTCAAAAAGAGTACATAAATAAGCTTAAATGTCTCCCGATTGTTGCTCCCTTAAGAATTCATTGATCTACAATCTTCTGAGATCATCAGAAGATGACTGAAGTTTTGAATCAAGTTCTCCAAATGCAGGTGATCATGAATTGACACTATAGGCAGTGAAATTCAATTTGAATATGGTTCTTATCTGTCCCCCTCCCCTCCTGTAATACATTAACACAATAAGCAAAGCAATAAAAGTAATAAAATCTCAGCCATGGCTTTTTGCCACACTAATGTACACCCAGAACTTGTTGACCTACCTTTACATGCAAATCTACTCAAGGTTTGTCCCAAATTACAAATGAGAAAACATGGAATAACATAGTGACATCCTTTCCAACCTAGTAGTCTGTGATTCTGCAATATTTAGCTTCTTCTCAGACACCCTGTGTTTCAGGTACATCACGGATTATTGCAGAGCACTCTAATCTGTCTTTTCTATGTCACACAACCTTTTTCTTGAAAGAAGATCAGACAGAACACAAGCATCCTCTTCAGAAAATTGTCATGCATTACATTTTATGAAATATCTGAGACTATAAAATAAAGTAGCATAGTTACAAAGCCTCTGGAGTGGCACGGGGAGGAGATACACTCATAGAAGTACTTATATATTCATATGCAGTGGTTAAAAAACCCAAAAGATTAAAGAAATGAAAGCTCAGTTGCTCAGCAAAGAGCCTGTAGATTATTAGAAATGTCCTCTTACAAATATTTCCGATGTTTACACTTTGTATGTTTAAGATCTTAGAATTATTTTATATTAAAATGAAATTTGAAAACTTCAAGGTAGAGAATGTTTGGATTTCCGATTATGGAGTCATGGAATCACAGAAGAACAGAGGTTTCAAAGGGCCTTAGTAGGCTCCATAGCCCCAACACCTGCTCATAGCAGGTCCAGCTAGATCTAGTTGCATCTACATCAAGGATGTAGAGTTCTCAACCTCCCCGGGCACATCGCTCCAGTAGTTGGTTGTCTTCATTAAAAAAAATAAAAATCTTTATATTTAATTACAATTTACATTGTTGAAGCTTGTGCCTCTTGAACTTGCCTCTTGAGCCAGACCATATCTACAAGAGGAGTCTGGCTCCATCTTCTCCACATCTGCCGTACAGGTAGATGAAGACATCAATAAAGTCTCCCCTTCTCTACTTAAGGCTGAACAGACCAAGTTCCCAGTGTTTAAATCAAAAAACTTAGCTCCCTGAATAATTTGACTTTAGAACTCTTCAGGGTTATGAGGACAAAATATGATAAAGTATTATTTCAGGATGGCATAACTGGGATTTCTTAAATGATGTTACAGAAACTGATAAACATGATTGTGTTAGGAGACTTGGGAAAAAAATCTTAGATTATGCTCTTCTGATTAATTACAGAACTGGGAAAAATAGCAGTTTAAAAAAGATTTAAGATATTTGCTTGCACAAGCATTACTCAGAGCCAGCTTTATTTTTTAAGGATGCTATTTTTCTGTCAGTCTGTAATGTGGTACTGTGACTGGGTAATATATCTTCAGGCTTTACCGACTCCTGGCATGACATACTCTTTGAGACAGTAGATCTTAATAGATCCTTCTGCATTAATCCTGACTAATGACCAGATGAATAGTTAATTAAAAATGCTCCACACAGGCTTTGACACAGAAGACCATTACAGCTTCACTGTGGTTCTTGCTTTCTAATAGATGAACAGAACTTAACTTGCATTTTTTCCATCAGATCATAATGGCTCAGAAAGTTCCATTACAGTTTACCAGATCACTGATCTATGAACTAAACAGTATTTAAATATTTCCAGATTTGATTTACTATGGTATATGATCTCCTGTGCCTTCACTGAATCCATATAGCAAAAGAGACATTGTGTCATTTCTTTAGTCACTGATCTAGCAGATCATTAAGAATTTTTTTCATTCTTAGGCATTAGACTTTAAGGGCTTGATTTTTTTCTAGCATTCTGACTGCTGGTGCTCTGCACAAGGGGAAGCCCTTTGACATGGATGATTCTTCAAGTGCAATATGAACAGCAGGAAACCGTAAGCGGCAGCCCATATCAAGTTAAAGTGAGGCCTTTTCTGTCTAAATAGAATCCTGTTTTTGTCTACTGAATTATACATTCACCAGCTTCTGATGACACTGCACATTCAAGAAGTGCTGGCAGGTGTAAAAGGATGTAAAATGACTGACTTTTGAGTCATACCAGAAAAGAACGTAGCCCTCTGCTCCTTATGGAGCTCTCACTAGGGTTCACTTGTGGGTACATCTTCTTGCTAATGACCCATGGAAAACAAGGAAAGAACTCCAAATGGCAAGGGTAGCATGACTGGTCTCAAACATCCGCAAAATTCAGATTCAATCAGATCAAGATCTCAGTAATTGTAAGATTAATTTTTTGAAACAGTATTTAAGACATCTAGTCCTCAGAAGCAAAGGAATGGTCAAGTTTTCACAGCAGAATAGACCTGACTACTTTCCTTCAGAGATGTCCACTGCATTTTAGAAATAAATTGACAATGATTGCCCCTTGCACCAAAAGCTCATTTTCCTATCTCCACCTGTGCAATTTTAGGCTACTTTTTAAAAGACACTAGATTTTACAAAATTACTTTCTCTAACTTGTCAAATTTCTGTACTTAAATGCTGCACACAAACAATACATTTAAGTAAGGATTGTTATTTTTGCATTATAAATATTGTGTTAGAAAAAAAAATCATCAAGGCAATATCCTTGGAACAAAGGTCAAGCCAGTCATGTTGGATCATACTATTTGCCATGAACATGCAAGGTGCCATTTTCCAAAACTAATTGCCAATTTCAGTGTTCAAATTTTATATAAAACCTCAGCAAAACTTTTCACCTTCAAAATTTTGCATGCCTAGAAACAAATAACATATTCTCAAAGGAAACTGCAAGAAATCACAGGGAGAAAACTGAGGAAAACAGGCCCATGCTATATATAAAGTATTTCTTACATGAAGTATGTGCCTTAATTGCCAAAATTTACATCCCTTTTGGTTTAAAAATATGTTCTATATAAAACAATGGTATTTTGTGTAATATCTTTCTATAGTTTGGATCCTTCTCAGTGGAATCAAATGCACTAGTTAGATGAGGTTAGAGTTTCTTGAGAGATATTTTCTCAATTGTAAAAAATAACATTGCAGAGAGAATTACCAAACCAGTAGAAATTAGGAAGAAATGAGTCATGGTAATTAACTTTCTTCAGGACTCTCATGTGTCAGAACCTAAATGTTACTCCTTGATAGATTTAGCTAAGGTGTAATATTCTACCTACAGTTAATAGGAACAAATGCTCTATTAGTAAAGCTGAACATCTAGAAATATGATGAAGGTAATGCTCAAGAGAGCTGAACGACTGCTAGGATTGATTGTTGTACTACTTTGATGTCCAAGTTTAAGGCTACCTACACAGTCATATTCTGCTTTATTTTGCAACTCATTAAAGAAGAACAAGAGTGTCCTACCAGGAAGAAGTACTGTCTTCCTTCCAGTAATAAAAAAAAAAAAAAAAAAAGCTACATTGGAAAACTACAGGGACACTGGCCAAAGAGCAATAAAGAGAGATCAGTAGAACTTCTGAAACATTAATGATGTCCTTCTGCCAAAGCTTGTAAAACTGTGCTAAAACTTTGAGCAATCACGAATATGGCAGCTTGAGATTTACCTTATCTCATCAACTTCCTGGGCTAAGTTTTCACTTACCCAATATTTTTCCCAGACGGGATCTCTGTAGGCTTATGAGAGATAAGAGGCAAAGACATATATTCCTTAGCCAAGAGATAATTAAACAGAGTCATCAAGGCCAGACCTCTGACTGGGCTGTGAAATCTACTGCCAGATGTTGCAGATACATCTGTCTAAGTACTAACAGGATCCTTCTCATCCCACTATCTAAACATTTCACAAATATGAATTTTTTTCCTACTAATACAGTACCAGACAGAGATGGACATAAAACAGTAACAAAGTAGGTATTTTTTGAAATTTGACTTCTGGTTTCTAACTTCTTCTGTCTGATTATTTATATTTTTTTTTTGTACATAAGTAGAAAAAAACTCCTTAAACTCTCCGAAGCTTGAAAATCTATAGACATCTAGTCACTTCCACATAGAAGATTATTTCCTCCATAGTTCTGTAGCTATTGAACAATAGAGCATTGACAAACGGTGAACTGGTTATTGATCATTCCCTTCAGGATAATTTTAGGTCTATGAGTTTTAGATAATGGTGTAAATAGTGCTGTGCAATTGCAGCCTAAAGACTGAAAAACTGAAAGGTGAATATCAGGGATCTTATATACACGTATACATACATTTATAAGTATAAACCAAAAAAAATATTAACAATAAATGTGTATTAAAATTAAATATGTTTGTAAATATATATATTTACACACACAAGCACCTTATTTTTCATCTATTTCATAGTGCTTGGGAGTTGTCTTAAGTTTTAATAGTTTGGGAAGATCATTCTGAACTTCCTGCACTACAATGAACATGATAGGTGCAAGAGAGAAAGTTCTGCTTCTTGCGTGGCTTCAGTTTTTATATATTGCTGCGGGTTACCATCTTCACTGTGCAGAGATAATGGGAAAGGAAAGATGGGGAAGTAGTTTCAAATCTTACACTTCATATTAGAAAATGCTGCTCTTGTCTACAACGCTTCAAGCAGGCTTCCCTTAGACCTCACAGATTGTGGGGAAAACCTTGGATGCACATATGAGAGCAAAAATGGGAGATTTGCATTAGATTTGGCATTAAATAACAAATAACCAAAATACCACCTGCAAGAGATCGCTAAATATAAACATCCAGGTGCTGCAACAAAATGCAGAAGCATTTGTTTAAATGTCTGCAACATTGCATTTCAGTGAATTAATACATGGTAATTAGAAATTGTACCGTGGGAATGTGGTAGTAAGTGGGCTGTGAGGTTCATTCTCGCTGACAGTGAAAGATGTCCAGGTCACACTAGCTGTTACTGTGAATAAAAAGATACGTGTTTGCTGTCAGCTTCTGCTTTCCTTAAAGGAGGTGCATTTTCGTACAATAATCCTGGTTCTACAGAGTAAAATGGACTTGGGCAGGCTCCTCCTCAGACCTGCCAGCCTTTTTCCAACGACTACCAAGGGAACCCAAATGGCCCTGTAAACAGGGCACAAGTTGCCTTTAAAAGATAAAGAGGAGGGAGCAGGGGACCTCCCCTAACCTAGTGAAATCTGAATTGCAAAACCCTTTGACAGGGAGTCAGGGTGCCCCTCTGCCCCCTCAAGGGGCACACGGACCCAGTCCCAGGGTCTCCCACACCTCTGCTCCATTCGACGGCGTGATGGATGTGCTGACTTGAGCCGACAGCCCTGGCAGTTGTCAATCTCTGACGGGTCTCACCCTCCAGGCTGAAAGGAAGGTCAGTTTACAGTATCTAAAGACCCAGGCTAAAGTATATTAATCCATTATGTGGTTTCCTAAGTGTCGCTTGCCAACTTCTATGATGGCATCACATATATCACATACAGGCACCTGCTACTGACGGCGCTGGCATTTCTGCTGCTCGCTGGAGCTGGAAGCTCATAGGCTAATTAATGATGTAACTCCTGCTACACAAATACTTTTGTTTTAACAAAATTACCACAGCTGTGTACAGTCTTAGGATAAATTTCTCTACAAGATTCTAGATAAAGATTATTATTAATCACTTGTTAGTTGTATGCTGCATATAACTGTACAAATAATTATTACATTGTTGAAGAGCTCTGTATTTTATTTTACCCCTTTATTCCTATTGGTAAAATAATCCACTTACTTTCTTGATTCTGTCACAAGAATTTGGTAAGACCTTGTTGGAAATTCAGAGATTACTGAAAATAGGGTTTTGGTTTTTTTTACATTGAGCACAAGTTTTTCTGTGCTCTTACTTGTTCTTCTGGTCCAGTTTAAGTTTTTCTCTTCACAGCTTCACTCTGTTACATTTAGTTGTGTTGTATTGCATTTCATGAAATATTGTTTTCTAGCCTTTAAAATATTTCTAAAAATCCTTTAGAAATCCTTTTAAAAATAGTCTTAAGATCCTTTAAAAATAACAGATAAGCCTCAAGCACTCAAGACTATCCCGTATCTTCTCTTTTCATAAAATTTTTTTCAGTATTAAACAGATCGGCTACTCGCTGAGTATGTTCTGTTTTCTTTTTTTAAATTGTTTCTTGTTTGCGGATAGAAAACACTTTAACTTCAATTCACAGCAGCCATCAATAAAAAGCCATTATTATTATGACATTCCTTTTCCCTGTGTATCCCAGAGTTTATGACAAACATTATACAATCAATTCTTTCTATGCCTCCCTTACTTCACATGTAAGGCTGTAAAAGGAAGCACCCCTTAGAACTTCAAGGTCCTACTTTGACTTAAAGTTGCTCAGCACCTTTGAATATCAGACCACATAGTTTTCAGGTTGGATAGTAAAAAATGCAAGTCAAAGAAAACAAATTTCTAATTTAGTTCCATTCATCTACTGTATTCTAACATACAAAATCAGGCAGGCATATGCTTATAAACCATTGCCTTCAACAGAACATAAACACATTCATCAAGTATAAGTACATTTCAGGCCAGAGCCTTAATTACTAAATCACACACTGCCTGACTGCATAGGTACACAGTCTATTCACTGGGTACCTACAATACCAATTCACACGTTACTGCCATGTGAATAAAACTATAATATTGCTTGTTTGCAAAAATGTGAGTATTGCTTTTTTTCCTTGCGTTAGATAGCAATTGAAAGGGACCAAAATCAATGGCCAGAAGTCTTATTACAATTGTTTCTTTTTGTTTATAACCCTCATGACCCAGAAGTGCAAGAGCAGGGATTCAGAAAGTAATGGTCAGGTTTTCAAGACTAACTATGTCAATCCTTGGTAAATAATAAGCATAAAATCTCATCACTTCTAGCTGCTGAGCAAGAGAAATTGGGGCGATACTCATCTCTTTCTTTAAGCTAGCATCCCTCACCACTGTAATTTATGCCCCATGGTTATTATTTATCACTTATTTTAAGAGGTATCCCTTAATTCACTCAGTTGTAGTAGGGATAGCACAAAGGCTGAGTGAATTAATGAAAACAGATGTTGCTTACTTTCACTGCAGTGATTGAGTCTGGGAAAAAAGCTACGTTTTTTTTAACAATATGAATCAAAGCGTCAAAAGGACAACAATTGTCTTTCTGAATTAAATGACCAAAATACAAGATTATTTGCAGAAACTGTATAGATATGCTATCGGCCACTACCAAAATGGAAGATGACAGTTTTGAGACACATGTCCAGAAGAGTGGCCGGTGTCCTGCCCAGTCAGCAGTTTGGTATCTAGAGATGATTTCGTCCCATGGATTTATCACAGGCTGGATTTATCACTAGCTACATGGGCATTTAGTGTCTACTGGCCTGCTCCATATAGGTACAAAGCAGACAGTAAGCATGGTTTTAAGGAGCATTTAAACATTATTTATATGTTTTTAATTGACTGAATTACAGCCCAGTACACGGCTTACGACCATGACAGCAATCCTGGGGGAACAGTCCTTCAACAAATCAAGATACAACCTGCTAGCTGTCTCATAAAGATAGGGCAACCTGTTCCTTTATTCATTTTGTGCCTCTGAAGACATTATTAGAAAAACATTATTCCTCCCTTTTTGTAGAAGTGCACAGCAGAAGTCAAACAAGACCTGAGCTCGCTTTTTCATTCCTAAACCAACAGAAACACACGAACAAGCAAAACCTCTTAACAGGCTGGTATCACGAAACCTTCAACTTGGCAGAAGAAGACAAACAACAGGAACCAAAGATGCCATGTTCAGAAAGCAGACAAAAAAAATTATCTTTTAAACATGCCTTTAAACTCCCTAGTTCATATTTATTTCACACCTTCACTTTCCTAAACCATACCTGAACATGTGCCCCCATCTTATTGGTTCACTTCCCTCCTGTATTTACATCATTAAAATGATTGATTATTATTTTCATAACCTAACATTGCAGATGTCTTAACAAAATGTCCAGTACAAAAACAACTGTGGGATTTGGCCTTCTTATGCTCTAGTATAACAGATAACCTTGGTTTTATAGTTTATTCCCTAATTAATAGGAAATAAAATCACCCTTTCTGGGTAAAAAAAAAATAATCTACATGTACTATCTTATCCACAAATCATTCACTTCTGCCATGTAGCAAAACTTCTAATTAACCAGGCCTCTCAGAGGCCTGGTTAACTTCTACTTGCACAGCTATATTGCTGAAAACCTTAATATGGTCAACAGCTCCCTAAAAAGAAGAGGCTTTGCACTTTCTGGAATGAGAGAAGAAATGGTTTTGCATGGATCAGTAAAGATAGCAATAATTGCCATAAGGCTTACAGTAATTTATGCAGAAGAAGTTTCTCAATTGCTCATAGTGGACTGTCAGATGTGAGACAGCATGCAAATGGAACAGATCATAAAAATAATTTCTAGCCTAGGTTCTAAGAACAAAACTCTTGAAACCTTCCTTTATTGCTAAGAAACGTAGGAATAGAGAAAACAATGAGATCTCCAGAAAAGTAGCATTAGTGCATATTGTATTATTCATACTCTTTTACAGAGCCGCAACAAGCTAAATAATACAGTTTTCCAAGATTTATGCACAGCTGTGTCAAGGTAGGACAAAAGGTTCATAAATTGCCAGCAGTATATTGGTCTTCTTTCAGTGCAGGAAACAATTAAAGTCTTGGCTGAAAGGGTATATCTTTTTACATGTCCACTGGTGCCTTAAGCCATGGAAATAAAGAAAAGTTTCTTGAAATTGGTTACTCTGCAGCTAAAAGGTAAATAAGCCATTGTCTGTTCGATTAATTTCAAGACAACAATGATAATACAGTAGGAAGATTTGGAAAAGTAAAAATTATACTGAAACAACATAGTTTGAACTTTGACCGTTATGGTAGATGCTACTCCACTATTTTTGCAAAGAAGATTAAGTACTTGCTGACAGCTAATTGTCTAGCTCTTTAATAGTGCACCTCAGCAGAGTAAGGGATATATGATACTGAATACAGCATTTCAAACACTCTCAGTCATTTTCTGTCACCTTCCCACTGGCATCCAGTTTTCCAAGACATAGTCCACCTAGGTAGCTTTAAATACATAGAAATACTGAAGCATATCATCCCAAGATGGCTACCTCCTACTCAGTGTTTGAAAGGATCCTAAAGTGTTCTTTAGCTACATGTATTTATCTATATGCATTAGATGTGGGATTCATCTCACCTCAATTTAACAGTATAAAATCATACAATGTCTAACACAAACTAGTTGTCTAATGCAATCACCTTAGGAGAAAGGGAAATGCTTTCAGAGAACAGCTCACCCCTAGTACCTAACATGGATTTGAAGTGGAAAGGAAAATCTGAAGGAGTACAGGTTGTACTGGCTGACATTCTAACATTTCCTCAGAGTGATCTGTGATAGATTTATAGCATCTCTGAACTTTTTCCTCAGCCATGATTTCCTCAGAATCTCACTTTACTCACAGCAAGAGACTATTGTCTTTGCCCTTCCAGTGCAGTATTCTGAAGTCTATAAAGTCATTACCTTAGGTAGGGAGGTGCTCTTGACTTGTCAACGTAGAAAGGTAGACTCCTCGCCTGAGTGGTCTGAGCTATGCTGGGTGGATTGACTACAGGGATTCCAGACATTTCTCATGAGCACCCCACTGAGATACCTACATGTGGTGAGAAAAGGCAGGTGTTTCCACTTCCCCAGGTTTTTATAATGGGCTGCTAATGAGGGTGGATGAGAAAATGCTGACTGTACAAAGAAAAAAAGAAAAAAATAGGAGGGCTCCACTGTGTGCACCTGCCAGTGACCTGTCTACCTCTTTTTTTTAACCTAAAATTACTGAGTGACAGTAGACATCCCTCTTTCTTTTTCTCTTAGGAAAATACATTGCTGCTTCACCTGTTCCTCATCTTGTTTTACTTTACTTATCTTTAGGAATTATGTCTTGGAGGGATTTTCCGTGCTATTCAGATCTTGACTGCTGAAGATCAGTGGCTTTAACATTTGCCTGTCAATGGCAGATGTTTTTGTAATCCCATGTTCCATACTCAGAGTGCTGGACGTTACAGCCTTGACATTTGGCCTAAGATTGAGGATTTGCTATTAGTATTTCCCCAGGAAACTGACACTTGACGGACAGGCTACATAATCCATGCTTGGATACGTTTCTTAGTGAATTGATCTCCATTTCAAATTGATGTGGGCAAAGACACAAATGTAGAAGATCCCCATCTATTCCCCACCCACAGTGCATTTTAATAAAATGCAACGTGCATCGCAGCGTAAGCTATGAAGCATATAAATCTGCAACATCCAGTTTGAAACTTCCTTACGAAGTACTATGAATGCCTTCCACATTTCCCTAGTGTTTATTTACTTATGCTGGAAGCCTAGAAAAATATTTTGATGTATTGCATGCCATAATTTTTAACATTACTCAAAATGTTTCAAAAGATTTTTAGTGAAAGTTAACCCACATCAATCATGACCTTGACATGAAAAATTACTGCCAACCTTTAAATAAAAGAAGTAGAGGGAGCAAGAACTCTAATACTTCTGGCTGATGCTGAATTGTTGAAAACATTGAAAGTGTTATGCACATGCTCTGTCTACAGTGGAACTATATAAAAGGAAGCCAATCATTTATTACTATGGCAAACGTAATTAAAGATCTTTTATCTTTTCAACTTATAGGATCCCAGAAAGTGCACTTTATATAGTGAGAATTATATTTAGTAACTATTGTATTAGTAACTATAGTAACTCTTTCTACTTTAGATTAACATAGATTCCAATGAATTCCCTGGGGGGGGTTGTGTAAAAATATGCATTCAGGCTCTGACTTTGTAGCATATGTTGCTCCTTCCCCGTTGTATTTCTTTGTACCTGTTACCCAAACAAAAGGTGATACGAGACTAAGCAGGCTGACCTGCTTTTCTAGTATTCTCCTTACAAAGGGACAACAAAGAACAACATGCCAGGACTTGGTTGTCTCATAGGATCTGAATACAGAAAACTTTCTGTTTGGTAAGCACAAACAAAGTCTTGCCTCCAGCTTCGTGCCAAAACTCATTAATGTGCCTAACAAAGATGGCATATATCCTGTGATTTCTCTTAGAAAAGTAAACTTCATCGAAGTCTGAAAGTTAGGTCATCGTGTTAAATTCCCTATATCTATGGAGAGTTTTCGCCAATGTGATGTCCTTGGGCACAGAATTAAATATTATTCCAACAAAGAAATACTTATTTTCTCTGTTATTATGGAAAATTTCAGCCTTGAAATATTTTAGCTGTACATTCCTCTAGAGTGGCTGCTTTATAAAACCTTGTTATTACAAATCCAGCTTATTTCGAAGCCTTGATCCGCAAAGCCTCTTCGTATACAGATTTCTGATGTTTTTTGCAACACATCTAAATCATATCATCTAATTTATTCAAAGTTCTGACTCTGCTTCTCAGTATCTTACAGCATTTCAACAAGTTGTGCAAACTATGAAATTTTATTAAAATAGTGCATCCATCTGAGGCTATAAAAACTGCTCTTCTTCTCCATCTGACTCGTTATTCTACTCTTGCAGTGGTCAGATTCACCTATAAATGTTCTATCACACTTCTAAATCATGCAGTTCTATATATCATAGGGAAATAGAGGAAGGCAATTTCCTTCTGCTCACAGTAGTAGTTTTACATGCTTAACTTGAACTCTGGCTGTCAAGTGAACTAGAAGCATTTTAACTGAGCTAGTAAAAGACCTAGAAATGCCAGTATTCTTGAAATAGCTAACCCAGGACGGGAATCAATTCTACTGCTAACTTAGGAAAAGTAGTTTCCAGAAAGTAGGAACTGTGATTGCAAATAACAAAATAAATGTAACCAAGAGCAGATGCAATAATCAAGGAGTTATTTTCTGTGATCTCTTCTTACTGCCTGAAACATAAATGTAAATTTAGTATTTGTCAGCAGTAGTTAATAAGAAGCTCAAGACTGATTTTGTAACTATGAAACTTCAATACAACTAGAAAATTGAAAATGTTAAGGGAAGAAAACCTTATGAAGGAGGAGATGAGATCGGTGTCTACCCACATGTTTCTCCTTGTCTAATTTCTCACCAGCAGGTGGTTCAACTCAGTAACAGCTCATTCCCAGCATCGTAAAGGGCTGGTCAGTGTTACAGCTCTCCTTTTTTGAAGGAAAACAAATGGCTGTTAGCACAGACACGAACAGTTCTCAATCACTCTTAGAGTTGATTTCCTTTGCTTTAGAGAACTCCAAAGCATCTCATGAGTTTCAGTTTTCTCATTTGTCTGCTTTTGTGGAAGATGCTGAAAGCATCTCCTCTTCTGCCTGTTTTCAGTAATTGCCTCCTAATGGCAAGGAGCACTTCAGGAGAATCTATTGGCCATGTTAGATTATGTCTGACCACTAGACTGATGCTCTGAAGGCTTTAACTCATGGGATCCTGGGCCATAATTTTTCTTCCACTTCATTTACAATATTCCTATTTTTAGCACCAGTGTGAGACAGACAATTATACCTGAAGTTCAGCAGCATATAATAGGTGTCTGAATTTGACTCTTGAGTTATTCTAATCATTGTTTTCACAGTTTAACACCATTTACACAGTGCTATTTGGTTTTAAACACCCTGGGCTAAAAGTCGCATGCTTAAAATCATGTATTTTCAAAAATTAAAAAAAGCCATAAATGACTAAGAGATGTGTTATGGTCAAATACCTGTGTTACGCTATGTTTAGCAAATATAGAGTAATACATGAGATTTATATTTTTAGCACCTGTATTGTCCATTAATATTTGTTTCTGAATGATGTGAACAATAATCCAGAGTGAGCATGCACTCTTTATAGTTGTGCAAATTTGAAAGAGCTACTGTAAATTTGAGTTTTCCTTTCCTAGCAGTATTTTAAGTAAAAACCTATCTGTGCTTCACTGCATCTCTATTGGTTCCTGTCCTTCAACAGTGATTCCCAGCCTCCTTGCAACTGTGTTCCATTTGACCGAGTCCATAAAGTTCCAACTGCAAATAGGTGGGGACCCAGAATCCTGATTTTTCTCTCATATGACTTTTCATACGAACTATTAACATCGAGTTTGAATTGTTGCAGCATTATTTGACAAAACTTAAACATCTGTCTGAAATCCAGTCTCCTAAGTACAGGTCTACCCACCTTTGGGATTTCCTGGAGACAAGTATCTTCACATGTGCAGCAAAGTCTGGTGCCATTATAAGGTAACTGTGACGTTTTGCAGACTGGTTGGATTTATTCTCTTAAAGCAGCTCTCCAGTGCACATACAGGTGGTCTCTCAGAAGGCTCTCTGCAAATTTGAAGACACTTGGTAACGCTATAAGGTTGAATGTTACTACACATACACAATGGAGCTAGGCAGGCTGTCGACAATCCCAGATGTTCACTGCAGATGTGCTGATCGGTAAGGAGTTACAGACATTTACCTGTCAGGTTCATGTCACTGTATATGTTCAATAGCAAACAAATTCAGCGCAATGTGATACATCATGAGTAAAAATTATTCTATAAAAATGAAGAATTTCTTTACAAAATCACAGAATCATAGAAGTATACGGGGTTGGAAGGGACCTCTGGAGATCATCTCCTCCAACCCCCCTGCCAGAGCAGGTCCCACAGGAACGTGTGCAGGAGGGTTTTGAATGTCTCCAGAGAAGGAGACTCCACCACCTCTCTGGGCAGCCTCTGCCAGGGCTCTGCCACCTTCAAAGGAAAGAAGCTCCTCCTCATGTTTAGATGGAACTTCTTATGGTCACATTTGTTCCCGTTCCCTCTTGTCCTGTCACTGGGCACCACTGAAAAAAGACTGGCCCCGTTCCTCCTGACACCGTTCCTTTAAGTATCCCCCTCAGTCTTCTCTTCTCCAGACTAAAAAGACCCAAGTCCCTCGGCCTTTCCTCATAAGAGAGATGTTCGAAGCCCCTCATCTTTGTAGCCCTCTGCTGTACCCGCTCCAGCAGTTCCCTGCCCTTCTAGAACTGGGGAGCCCAGAAGTAAATACTTTGCAGACAGGTTTTCAACTGAAAGAAGGTATGTCCCAGTCATGTGTTAACTCTGTTTAAATAACTAATAATAAATAAATAAATAATAACAAAAACCCTTCACCAAAGTACTGTTACGTTCAATCACTTTTAGCTACTCAGGCTAATGGGGAGCTGGGACACCCTGGAGGAAGGGAAATGGCAGCACCAAGTCATGCTTAATGTAAGACTTACACATAGCCTATTTTACAAGAATGTGCATCCTAAAAATATTTTTGACCAAGAGCATTTTGGACCCCTTTGGATAGGTGTAACGTTGAAGGACTTAACTGAGTCATATCTAGAACCATATGAAAAACATCCTTCAAGAGGCTAAAATGTCACTGCTGCTTTCATGTAGAGTTTTGGAAGAGAAAACATCACTAATACTATCCTCACAGAACCTCATGGTAAATTTTGACTTGCATATGTGTATATATGTACTGTATACATTTATCCCATTAATGTCAATAGCATATCAGAGTTGAGACCTGCTGTGCATATCTGAGAGGAAAATTTTGTTACTGAAGAAGATTTCCTAGTGCCTAAAAGATAAAGAATTGTTTGTGATGAGATTTGGTCATTGTTCCCAGAGCTGCATAATTAGTCTTAAATGTTTTAGTTACAATCCTGCTGTGGATTTGCATGTGTAAGTCCTGGTGATTAAAGCGGGACATGAAGAGCAGAACTAAGCTTTTGCTCTGTGTGGGAAGCAATATACGAAACTCTGCCCACTGAAATCACTGAGCATATTTTCTTTTCTTTGCTGGGTCAGGATTCTCTCCCATGTCTGGCTAAGTACTCAATAGATTCATTTTCAGAGACTCTATTCCCTCTCTCTTTTCCCCTGGCTAGATAAGATAAAGTATTTTCAAGAAAAAAAAAGTTTTAAAAAAAAAACCCTAACCCAAATAAATGCATAATTTCAATATCCTACTTCTCCCTGGTATAAAAGGAGGAAAAAAGGGTTTAAGCTCCTACTGTAGTTTTGATTCTAAATCTAGTGTAAATACAGAATAAAGTGTAAAACCATTGGCTTTTTGTGTTGTGAATTTAACAACATTTTTAATATTGATTCAGCTATACATTGGAAAGTGTCTTTCATTAAAAAAATCCATACACAGCTGAGGAAGGGGTTGAGGTGATGTCTTTGTGTCTGCTAAAGCTTAAACCCCTCTTGTGCACAGCCAGGTGAAACCCAGGAGTGGGAAAAGTGACACAAACCATGTCCTTCTCTGATCTCCAAGATTTTGCGACACGTTTGCCTTTAGACTTGTAACTCTTTGGTTACGTTTCAATTGAGTTCTCCCTCACTGTGTCGCTGTCTTAAGTATTTTTCACTTTTCTAATGTCAAAAGCTCTTCTGTTGAGAGGACTCAACAGGAAGTGGATGCAGGGAGTATGAGCTCTGATGAGATCCTTTAATCCACCCCTAATCCCACTCAATTAAAACTCCATTGATGACAGAAAAATCATTAAGTGCTGAAGAACAGGAAAATGAGCGAAAACAACCCTGCATGAGAAATTAGATGCGCAGCTTTTAACAGGGGTGTCCTGCTCCTTCCCCAGCACACCTCCTTTCCGTGCCACCCCTGGCAAGCTGAGCTCTTAACTCTTACAACTGAGCAGCTAAAAATGTACAATCGAGTTGGAGAGTTAAACACAGAATTCTTAACATCACACATCCCACCGCTGCTGGAGGGCCCTGGAGGCTCATGTGAAGGCTCCGTTCAGCGACTGTTCTCTTGTTCTATAAACACATAATGCTGTGCATCCCTCTTTTACCTATGCACTGTTGCTTACCTCTGTATTTCTGTAATCAATTTCCAGAGAGGCAGAGACAGGAATAAAACTAGAGGTAAAAATAAGGGGGGAAAAAAATAATCATTCTGTTTATAAATAAGTTTTATTTGTGTTCTTTTGTATTTTCTAACATAAAACACAGAGGGTATTTATTGTTTGATATTTTTATATTTAGCATGTCCATTTTTCTGCTTTACATCTTTCCTGATGAGGCAGGGGATAAAGGAAGCCAAGAAAACAATATTTGATGTTACCTCCCCCCTTTGCATGTCTTTCTCCTCTGGTATCTTAAAGTGGTTTTTAGGTCGTAGAGAAATAGGAGGCATAACAGAGGAAGTACAAAGAGCTAAGGAGCAGCAGGTCTGAATGATATTTTCCAGTGGGAAAGCTGGGAACCATATGCTGTGAATGTTGAGTACAGTTAATGTGGCTTCAAGCAGCATTAAATCCATTTACACCGCATGAGCCCCCTCTTCCCAGAGTGCACACACGGGTCATGGAGCCAAAAGCAGTACAGCAACCAGCTGGACTTTGTTGACGGTGCTGGTGGTGGCCAGAGGAAAGCCTTTGGAAAAAGGCTTTGTGAATGTCTATGCTGAGAGGCAGTCTTGATTTCTCATGGATTCCCAGTCTTAATTTTCTTCCTTTCTTGGCCTGGAATAGCCATACTTGGCATCTCAGAAAAACTCACAGACATAAGGAGGGCATGAGGTAATTTATAGAAACTTAAGACCCAAACAATTGTAGGCTTCTTGGACTCGTTTTGTTCCCCCCCGTGTGGTTTTACACTGGAAGGGAGTACGTAGACTTTCATCTTTCTTCATTGCTAACTTAAAAAAAAAGAATGGCCTGGTACTTTTCCAGGCAATCTGTGTGCACCTATAAACTGAAATGCAGCTCGTAAACATTAACCATGTTGAAACAATACACTCGCTGTTTGCAATCACATTATCAACAACTTAGATGTAAGGCACAATTTCTAGACATCTGTAATGTCACTGCACAGGGAAACCCAACCTCCACACCTAAAGCACGGACGAATTACCAGCGCCTGTATTTTTTGGCTTTCGATCAATATGCATAATGTCCATGCGACATTGCTTTTCCTAAGTGCTTCTTCATCAAATAGTGCTGGTATTTAACCTCTGACCATTTTTACACTCCTTTCAAGCCTCTTCTCCCTCTTTCTTGGGTAGACACTCACTGCTGTCTACTCCAAACAGCAGATTGCCAGAACTTCTTTGCTACACGCTTAAGTGCCTTGTTCGACGCCTTGTATTCTAATTCCTATTGAGTGCCCTCAGGCGTTGCAGTAGAAATAATAACTCACGGGTCCTGACCCTTCAGATACTTTCTAGTACAAGTAATACCCACTAAGGCTGGTAAGCACGTCCAAGAGCAGGCTGATGATGTGTGCAACTGGAAAACAGAGAGATTCTTTAGAGGTTTCACTTGATAAAGGCGGAGAACGCTGCCATGCTTGTATTCCCTGACATTTGTTTCGATATAACAAAAAGAAACAAAACAAAAACAAACCAAAAAAAAAAAAAAAAAAAAGGCTTTTGAAAGATAGGTGGTTTCCAAGGACTGAAGTACCTTGCAACTTGCTCGTAGGTCTCCCTCGGAGAGCCCGGAGTCGTCCCGCTCGCTCCTCAGCCGCGGCCGGCTGCCGGTGGTCAGCTTCAGCTGCAAAATTACAGGATCTGCAAACCTTCCACAACACCCCCTCCCCCCGACTTCTATTCATAGAAACATACTGTGATCTATGCTCCCCGGGTCTGGTGCCAGAGATAATTTTAGAGGGGACTTGGCCGGTTTCTTCTGTCTCCTTGGGGATTTTCTTTGCGCTGTTTTGACGCAGGTAACGTAAGGTCAGAGTCAAGACCTTGCGGAACAATTTCTCTATCACTGCAAGTCTGCACTGCAGGCTTGTTGGTTTTAGCATCTGCTCAGTGCTGTGGCAGAGCAGTCCACTAGCAGACACTCTCTGCCAGTTTGGGTATTGTGAATTTTTTAAAAAAAAGACAGCTTTGCTGGGGTTTTGCAGGAGAACAGGCTACGTAGTTTGATTAGCCTTATGAATAATATTCCAGACCCTGCTGGTTTATTTTTTTTTAAGTCAGGCAGAGAATTTAGTTGTGCAGTCAGAGAACACACATGGAGAACAGCACAATTAAAGGGGGGTCTGACATCTCAGTTCCATTATCGGCTGTATTATAGATATCCTGTTCCCCTCTCTCAGTTTTCCCAGCTGTTGGACAGGGATGAAGTTATGGACCAGTTGTATGAAGATACTGAGGTCTATGGGCAGTCAGGCTACCGTGGCCAGACTTCATCCTGTAAAAGAGCCACTTGCCTATTGGCATGAGGTTATCATTGTTGATGTCTGAAATACCCGCATAGTCTACCTTTTTTAATAAATACAAATCTAAATATTATTCTGGAGTAGGCCTAGATCTCTAAAGAGAAGTGTTCATCTATCCGATATCTGCTGTTCCTGGATACTGGGATGTGTTCACTGGTTATAGCTCCTTTACCCTGCGTTCCTCTGGGAACCATTATTACAAAGGATGCAGCTGCAGGTGCTATTTTGCAACCATGGATCAGGACTTTCAACTTCTAAGCAACACCAAAGAAAACAGAACTAGCTGTAAGCTCCTTAATGGCTTTGCCATAAGTCATGCATATGAAGCGAGGTGTTCAACCTGATGCCCCAGGGAGCAGACCAGAAGTGTCTGCAGCACGGGAGAGACACAACCTGCACCCACCAGGCATCTACTGGGGATGCCACCACTGCATGCCCACAGCCATGCCCCAGCGAGATGAAAACCAAGACACTGCAGGCTTTCTGTCCTCTCTTCCTCACTCCATTAACCTTCACAGAAGAAAGATTGGCTCCAAGCAGCCAGCTTTTCCCACCAGCTATGGCAGTGAGGGAAAAAGGATTTCAAAGCACTTGATGGGGCATGCGGTACGAGCTTCCATCTAGCCCTGTGTAATACAGAGTAACAGGTTGAGATCTTTCTCCCAAATCATATATTTTTTTATACCGCAGTTTTGCAGGAGTCAGCATTTCCAGCATCAGGCATTTGTGTCCAGTCCAAGCTGGAAAAGCACCTACAAAATTGCTTGACTGTGGGAAACACGAGTCGAGAGAGGTGTGTACTTGTGAGACAGGTACTACAGTAAATCAGTAGGCTGTAGGAAAGACAGAAAAAATAAAATATTAATCAGAAAGTCAAAATTCAGGTCTCGTCTGGTGTCTTCATGGAAGAAAACAATACTTATTCCAGAGACAGTTGATCAGGAGGTTTGACTCTGTATTTGCCGAGCTCGGGAAGGCACAGCACAGCACAGCGCTGGCAGCTGATGTGCAGGATCACAGCAGATTAGCAAAGCCCCCAGTGCTTTTCTCCCTGTCACTGTAAATAGTAAGTCTGGAAATGATCCGGACGAAAATTGTGAGATGCCACCATTCACACTCAGTGAATTTCAAATGGTTTAAACCATCCCCAAAATACACTCACCTTCTGAGAATAGAAATACTGGGTCACTTTTGCCTATGCTTTGTTCTCCTTTCATGCAAAGTTAGCACCCCAAGCCTCACAGACACTGTACTCGCCAAGCAGTAAAGAAGCGAGACCACAACCTTCATCCAGCACTGACATCATGAGTGAGATGTACTCCTTTGTACCTCCATCACTTCCAAAACCTTGTTTAATTCAAGTGAAATACGGGACCCTAACACTGCTATACTTGTATTTGCTGATTTCCACCAGTTTGAAGAATTTGTCTTGTGAAATTTATCTTGAGGAGAGAGCAAAAGCCTGGGAGAAAGCTCTACCTCAAACTACTGGGAAAGATCTTCTTTCCTGAAGTTTACTTGATGAAAAATACATTCCATTGACAACACGAATGTCCCTGGGAACGTCTTACATAGAAAAAGTCTTAATCACTGCAATTCTAGAGGTCACCAGTTCATGTAGAAAGATCCAGAGCAGAGTTTCTCAGAGTCTGCTACATGGTTTTCACACAGATTCCCATCTCAAATTTTTACAGAAAAAAAATTCACTAAAAATACTTATCTCGTATTATTGTATAATATCATTCTTTTGAAAATATTTATTTTGTTTCTACTTGAAATATCAGGGTTTGGTGATGTAAAAACAAAACACATCAACAGGCTTTGGATATTCTCTTCATATACTAATTTATAAAAGCCATTTTCTTTTTCTTTTTTCTTCTGGAATTCACATCCTGCTAAGAAAACTAATTCAATTCAAAACTTTCTTGTCAAAAAAAAAGAAACATTTTTAAGAGTAAACTCTTAGAAAATAGATTTTTTTTTTTCCCTAGAAAAAAATAATCATATTTACTATCAATAGGATTTTAATGGTGTCCAGCTAGTAGGGAGAGAAATTACAAGCATTTTGCCAATATGCAGTCAGGTACAAAGAATAGGGGGAGGAAAAAAAATCACAAAACCATACATATATAAACCCACATTTTTTAAACATAATAGCTGCATTATTTGTTCTTATGGATTGTTGCAGCTTGCCTCTTTATGAGTTGTTGAATGACAACTTAATTTGCAAGTGGGAGAGCAAAGAGTATAATGTGATAATTTATCTCCAAATGAAGATAGAGCAGTAACATACACAAAAAGAATCAGCTCCCTTCACAGACTGATTTTTAAAAGTCTTCCAGTAAAAAGTATTTTAGTATTTTTTAGAAACTTTCAGTTGCAGCCAGCTGAAATTAATTTCTCTTGTCCTCTTAATGGCCTTTTTACATGGAAAACTAATGCACCACTTGCCACTTGATAGGGCAGTATATGGCTGTGTTTAAGTTTGAGAGGAGAAGGGGGCATTTTAATATGCAAGTCTAATGGTGCTGTTGGGTTTTTAAGAAACAGAATGATCTATATTGATTCCTAAAGTGAGCCTACATATCGTGGTATTCAGAGACACGTTGTGTCTTGTTAAATTTTTTCAGTAATATAGAACAAGAACACAATAGCTTCAGTAAATCAAACTAAAATGAGTGATTAAGTACCTGATTTAATACTGTGCATTAATTTTAGTTCAGATGTTCCTTGCTTTGTTGTATAATACAATTGCATGCAAGACTACATCATTTGCATGCTACAGCAAGGTGCATTATAAAAATAATCTTAAATTATCAGGACCTGAAAGGGAGCAATTGTCAGGATACTGTGTCCATATATCAAAGACAAGCCTTTAGAGAGGGTGCTCCTTGATTCTTATTTAGGAGGATGTACTTCATTGCCTTAGCAATTCTTCCTTTTTTTCCTAAAATTCAATCACAGTGGCATCCCTTCAGGTTTCTAGAGGCTTAGCCATTACTGCTCCTCCTGCAAACTGCCAGTAACCTCTTAGCAAGTTTTAAATTTTCCTGCATCTATCTCAAACCTCCACGTGTACTGTATCACATCCTTCCAAAGGATTCAGAACTAAAGGGAGAAGTTAGTTGTAAATTACTGCTTTAAAGTACTGTAGGTCTACCCATCTCTCTGCGGGGTCTTGCTATCTCCATTCATGTGATTATTCCACCTCTCCAGGCTTTTATCTTGGCTGCTAGTTGTTCGTTGCTCCATCTGAGATCCACAGCCATCTTTGGAAACAAGGAAGTTCAGAGGTAAACCCACAGTGTGTTGGTTCTATTATATATAATTTAAATAAAAATGGCCAATTAAGAAGATAGCTAATGTGGTCTTTATGAGGGTCTTGTGGCCATCTCACCACGCGGAGTCTGTCTCGTGTCTCTCTCCCCATGGTCCTGCTGCTGCTGCACGTGGCTGATATGGGCAGGGTATAACAGCAAACACAGCAGCCATCAGGAGGAGTTTCAGCATTGTTGAAAGGAATCTGGTCTGTGCTTTTTCTAAACCACCTAAGGCCCTTTTACTGTGGATCTCTGTTAAGCAGTATCTTGCCTTTTCCCACTGCTGAAAAAGCCAGTACCTCAAAGCCCCTTTTCATGGAGAGAGTGGAAGGGCTCCTCCTGAAGCCTGAGGGTCCCTTCAGTGCCTAGAGGAAGAGCCATTCACTTTGGTAAGAAATGCTTCCCTCCACTTGCCACCTCAGCACGATCCTCGAGATATTCCTCAAGGTAGAACAGAAAGGTAAATGCGTTGGGTTATGAAGCTGAGATGAGGAAGGGTCTTACTGATCCAACCTGAGCACATGGGAACAATAAGATAGTACACATGGGCTCATCTCCATGTGCAGGAGAAAAGGCTCAATGAGGGCCAGGGATGGCTACGATGACCAGCAGGGAAGCACATAATGGTACAATCTGGAAATAATGGACAATCATGGGGTGTAGGTAAACACTGAGGAAAGTATTACAAAGAAAGATAGATGACTACAGGGGTATATTGTTTGTTTATCAGGGTATGTAAATCTTAACTACTCAGTAACAGTTTTATTTAGAGCAGTACTGAGTGAACTAACAGATCAGGAGCAAATCCATGTTCATCACAACTCTTCTTCCTCTGCATATGACCACCCCACTCTCTGTCCTCTCGGTAAAGACATTTTCCAAGAGCATCACAGAAAGGAGAACAAATCTGCATTCACAGAAACGCATGTCTTGTCACAGTGGGGGAGAGCATTGCTTCATGCTCTTCAGTGATCTACTTCTTAAAAACACAAAGATGTTAACAATAAACCCGTGATGAGATAAATTCAACTGTTGACCACACTAGAATAGAGACGACAATCTATCCTGACCCCCACAGATCAACAAATTAAGCTCTGAAGCATGAGGTTTCATTACCCTCTTAACTCTTTTGTAGTAAGGTTTTTTGCTCCTGGTCTTATGGACACCTAATCCCTTTTCAGTCCTCCCAAAGGGCTTACGTCAGCAATTTCCATGGCAGTGATTCCACCACTGGTTGGTTACACACTGCATAAAAGCCCTTCCTTTTCTTCTACCTGAGTTCCCTGACATTGGTGCTCACTTGGTGCTCACCCATTTACAAATGAGGTCTCTGATTTGTGGAGATCTCCAGGTCCTACTGTGTTCAATTGGAGCTATGGGGTGCTGAACCCATCTGTAAGTCAGCATCTAAGTGGAACATCCATTGCTTGATAAAATATTAAAAGCCTATAATTAGAGCATAAATGGTAGGAAGTGCGATAGTTTCTCCAGTCAAACAACATAAACTTTTAGAATTTATCCATAACTCTGCAGAGCTAGACATCCTTACATGTTTCTTGCATTTTCTATTTATGTATCTATGTTTATGTAATGACAATTATTAGAGAAATAATATCTATCAGTGCATACTATTGGGTCTATTTCATGGAACCAGCTACACCCCTATAAAGAAGCAGCCAATTTGGCTAATAGAACACTCTCTCATTAGCTTGTTTTCAGTTCTTCTTGCTTGAGAAACTTCCTTTGTTCTCATCAATGTGACTTTGAAATGAGACTAAAGGGAAAGAGACTGGCTGGCACAGAAACCTCTCTTATACACTACTCCAAGTCTTCATAGGAGAATTTTTAAAGAAGACTGCAGGCTTAGGAGTCAACAGTACAGCTGAATGGTTCCATATAGATGCCAGGTGTCCAAAATACCATCAGTTTAAAGATCAAACTTTAAAAACATCTAAGCCCCCCCCCAATACATTAAAAATATGTGATGTATATAAAGTAGTCTTTTTATAAAACTGATCTCATATGACTTTTGTCAAGTTGAACCTTATTTTGCCACCTTTTAACCTCTTGCAATTCCATTATATAATCACCTGCACTCATATTTATCATGTCTCCCAATTTAATAAAACCTGAAAATTCCATCAGCAGGCTACTTTTTCTGCTCCCACATATCTAATAAAAATGTTGTATGAGTCTATATCCAACAAAGATCCTTGTATCGTGCTTCTCATAACCTCCTACACTGTTGCCTTTCATAATGTCTCAGGAAAAGGCTGCATGCTTCTCTCTACTGCATATGGAAAACCAAATTGGAGATGCATATGAATAAATACCTTAGCTGACCTACGTTAGGGGGGGAAGGAACAAAAGAGTTAGAACTGGTTTCCTTCTTTTGCTGGCTGTTACAAATAAACCTGTGCTTATTTATGTGTATTTTTTCAGTCCTCCTTTCCCTGTACTCGGTTTCCAGTAAAGTCACTGGAGATCCTTTAGAATCTGTCTTTGTTTCTCTCGTGGTTATATATTAATCATTTTATATGACAATGGGAAATATCTGAGCAACAATAAAAGCAGACTGTAAAGCAACTATTGGAAGCATAAAGGAGCGAATTCTAATCCAGTTATATTAATGAGCTGGGTATGCCTGTCCAGCAGGGCTGCCTTTCAGCTCGGTAGACTGCCTGGAGACTTTAGCAAGAGAATAAATGGTGTGAAGTTTCCCCTTGGTTCTTCTGAGCCTCTCTACAAGTGCAAGTGCGAGACACCTAGCACTAGAGAATAATGCCAGAGAGGAACTGGCAGCACCTCAAAAGTCTCATTTGAAGAGTGCCTGCTCAAGGCAGGGAGCAGGCTCCATCTCCTGTGGCAAAACTCCTGGGAACTGAATGGCCCAGGATAAAACTGCCTCCTCCCACATAATCTCTCTGGAAAACTCCAGCTAACATGACCTGCCTCTCCAAGGGCATACCAGTCCCTCTGGGGAGCCAGGGATCTTCTCTGGTGGAAGAAAGTCATACCCCAGCAGGGGGGTCTGCATCTTCTCTCCTAAACTGTAAGTTAAAATCCATCAGTCATTTTAAACGTGTCATACACAGAGCTCTCGCCTACAGCATTTGAATAAACAGCGTGATGCCTGGGTTTGTATTATTTTTCTTTCATCTACTAAATAGTCTCTCTTATGCACTCCAATACTACAGTAATGGGCTCTGGATAATAACTTAAACTGAAAGAGTTAGTCTTTAACCATATTGCAGTGTTTGTCCTTACAATACCGCAGCACCATGGCATTTTACAGCAAAACACGGGGAAAAAAAAAAAAAAAAAGAAGTGATAACGAGCAACTGCAGTTGCATCACGTTGGGAAACAACAGGCTAAATGCCAATCTTCAAGCATTCCTAAGTGATATCCTCGTGTTTATACTATTAGTTCAACCAACATTACTCTGCTTCGTGCTAAAATAACAACAAGGACAGAACCGTTTGTTCAGCCCGACTGCTGGAAAAGGAAAATGACGTTGGGCGTAGAACTGCAGGAAATTATGTTGACTGATAACAAATATAATTATTTCCGAATTATTATGATTGTCTCACAATCATTCCGGGAATGCAAAAGATGTTTTTTAAATTTTTTTTTAAATTTTTTTTTTTTCCTCTCTGCTCCTCCCTCCCCCTCCACCAGCCCAACTCCTTATCTTCCCTCTTTGTTCCTACCTTCTGCAGCAGTTGCAACGCTGGCACCGTGCCCCAGCACACGAAAGCTATAGCATTGTGGATTATCAGAGTTTTTGCCTGGAATAAGATGGATGCAGAAACATTCCGTTTAACAAAAGCCCCACTTTATCTTCACCCTTTCTTCTCTTCCCTGCTCTTTGAAAGCTTCGGTTGGGTATGTTGTGTCACGGGGCGGCGTAAAGGGTAGTGACTTTCCGAGAGGGTTTACGGGCTGTGGAAACAGTTGGGTTTCAAGAAAACAATACACATCAAACAGAAACCTTTGTCAGATGTCACTGTATGAATGTTAGTGATTCGGGGCTGAGGTGCTGGTTAGCTGGTAGGAAGAAAAGGTTCATAAAATGGATCCTAACAGCAATACAGGAGAATGAGGAACAATGATTGGGGAAGGCCCCAAAGTTGGTGAGATATTGAAGAAGATTATGGCTGACGAAGTACATTACAGAGTAACTGGAGAGAAAGGAGATGGATTGTGAAAATTTTCTCCTAGATGAGGAGAAAAGTACTGAATAAATTAGAATTGATTGACAACAGCCTGTTAAACAATATTGGGAAAGGTCACCTGAAATAGGGCAATCATAGAATTTCAGCTGCTGAATTCTGAATTAAACCATGGGAAACCAATTGGATGAGAAATTAGCATCGCCTGGTTAGCATCACCTGGACACATCGTCCAGCTGTGTCAGTGGGGGAAAAGAAGGTGGCAGCTTCAGGGGTGAAAACCCACAGGCTATAGCGCGGAAAGCCCCCAGCCCACTGCATCCAAACAAGCTTTTAGCAGCACCTGGACTAGAACCCAGGAGATACCTGAAGGTGAAGAAGAACCCCAAAAAACACTGCTGAGCTTTTGATACATTCATCTGCGTTGGCGAGGCAGGCACTGATAGGAGAGGTTTCCAGCGAATAATTACAGAGAGTGTGTCAAAGCAGAGCACTGGCTTCTGTATGGAAAGGACCATTAGCCAGTAGCAGAGGGCAATGTCCCATGACACCACAGCCCTCGTAGTCCCCCGCCACCCTTTTGTAAGGCTGCAGGCCAGGGGAGCTGGAGGACGGAGGGGGAGGCAGACCTGTTTGCCGAATTGCCGTGCTGCAGAGGGCTGGCAGCGAGTGGGCGGGCGGTTGGTCACTCCCAGCCCCGTGAAAATCTTCCCAAAAATAGGCCATCACGACCTTCTACCTCGCACAATGTAAGCGGTCACCTCTCATCAGGGATGATCTATGTCTTTTCTTTCCCTGCCAGTGTCTGGAAGCCCTGGATCATAGCAGCAGCTCCGAATCGGGGCTTTTCAACTTGGTGAATCCCTGGTTGAGCTGATCCTGCAAAAGGAGGGTTTCAGACAAAGCACAGGGCACAAGTCCAGCCACCTGCTCTTTGAGACCCAGTTCTTTGTGGAAAAAAAATTACAAATTTCTAGATTGGCCCTGAATTTAAGCTTGCTTTGTAGTAACTAGCCCAAAAGGCTATGTCCTACAAAACTCCCATGTCTTACCCTTCAGACTCCGACATGGAAGGGAAGCAGCCATGGTCTGGTCCTCCCTTTCATAGAGCACACAGACCAGTGGGGTAACACAGACATCTTTACAGCTTTACTACATGAATCCACGAAGCTTCTGAGCAGGTTTCACCTCCATTCCTCCACTTATAGTGCTTCAGTTCCAAATGTCTAGCAACCTCCTGCTTTTGCTGTCTTCAGAAAGATACATGGCAAATCTGCTTTTTTCTCCCCTGCCTTGACAGCAGAGTATTGTCCCCAATTTGCCTTCCTGCTTTGATCCCTCAGGATGCATTTTAGAATGCAAATATCTTGCAGTGCATCAAGACAAGCATTCATATATACATGCATATACATACATCTCCCGGGTGTATAAGCTATTAGAGGCTTAAGGAGTACAAAATATTCTGAAACAAGTATAGTTAGCCTTTTGCTCCAGAAAGCGATGCATCAAAACTATTTTAGCTGCAACCTGCCAGACAAGAAATGATCTTATATAGGGAAACTGCTTGTAAGCAACATTCAAGGAGATGGGTCACTGAGTCCTCAAATAACAACTTCTTAGAATGATGAAAGTGGAAAAGACAAAATTTGAGACATCCAAAATCGGGAAGCTTATCTTGGTAGATAAACTACTGTTACTAGCTACCTATTAAGCCAGCTAATGTTTAATTTCACTAACCTTGAGTGAAGGCCTGTGTAAGAGGTACAATCAGACAATAGACGCAAAGGAAGAGATAAGGAAAAATGTAAAAAGATTATCAAGGAGAAAGGCTAGTAGGGGATTTTGTCTGCTAAAAAAAAAAAGAATTATGTTCTTAATGGGGAGAATCAGACAGAAAAGAAAGGGTACTAGAAGACACTAAAGAGAAGAGATCTGAGCTTTACAAACTGTACTACGCAAAAGAATTCATTAATGTATATTTAAGCATAAAAATATATACACTATATGCATTTTGCAGAGATATGAAAAGCTCTATATCTTGAATCACACTTTCCCTTTCTGAAATCTGCATGCTTTGATGTTGGAAATGGGATTACACTATTTGTGTTCTATTTATCTATATTGCATAAAACTGTGTTAGATATATATTATGTTACATCCAAGGCTTTGATACACAGGAATGCTTCCTCTTTTAAATTATTACCATTCCTTTTTACTCATCAGGAACCTCATCACAGCTACCTGCCTTTAAGAGACCAGATTTATGCAAAACACCTTTACGTTTCATATTGATGTCCCAGGCAATTCAAAGGGCTAAAGTGGGCCATCTGCCTGAGAGCACCTGGCAATAGTTTGCTGAAAAGAGCAAAGAACATAAAGAAACATTGTTCTAGACCCCATCAGAAGAGCCAAGTACAGGAGTGGGAAGAGGCTGGTCCAGGCTTCTTTTCTCAGCTGTGAAAAGCACTGAGCAGGCAGCCAAGGCTGTGCTGCTGGCTAGTGATGAAAGCCCTGGGCTACTGCAGCAAGTTTTGATGGATCAGCCATTTCTAAAGCAGATCACAAGCTCAAACAGTTTCTGGACTCTTTTCAGGAAGCCTGGAGTTAGCATTTACTACTGCATAGGTATTTCTAAAATCCTAAATCACTAGGTATTTGGAATTTACTGGAATTTACAGCATCTGAATATGGCCCTTTCTGATCAATCCCCAAAGTGTAGAAAGAGCACAGAAGGAAAGAGATAAAGCGGTCAACATTTTCTTTGTCCACATTTCATCAGCCATTGCCCAGGTGGTTAGATCAGAGGGCAAAAGGACCAAAAGGGCCAAGAACTGCACCATTTTATTTCAATGTGTGCACACTGACATTTGTGCTATGTGCAACAACCACAAAGGCTACTTCTGATCTTAGTACATAGTACATGCTATTATATATAACAACATAGTAAATGTTTTTATGCATCTGTGTTCATATACTTCTTTATATGTGTATATATTATATACAATATATTTGATATAATATATGCAAAAAATGTAATGTAAAACATACTAATACAACTACTCACGTGTATGTATATATTAAAATAGATATATAAAATAACATTGGTGTATGTTAGGACCAAAAATGGTAGTATTATGAAAGTAGGGGGGGGGGTTTGTTTTAGACTAAAGGACTATGCAAAGGAACATACAGTATGGAGAACACTCAAGCATCGTGAGTATAAGAATACAAGCAGTTAAACTTGTTTGGGTTTTTTCTTGGTGAGTTTTAACTTGATCTGGTTCAAAACTCAGCATAAACACCTGCCCTGAAAGTGGAGGGGAGAGAGGCCATGGGATGGGAATGAGCAGTCTTGGGGGGAAACTCTTCTGCTGGTTTTGCTGATTCACTCTGCATGTGAGACCCTGGCCCCAGCAGCAGCAGGAGGCATCTGGGAGCACTGTGCAGACAGGTTATAAGAAACCACTTCTGTTATTATATTGCTGCCTACAACCAGAGCCATATGCGCATACCAGGGCATTATAAATAATGCATTCTTTGAATCTTGTTACCAAAACAAACAGGCCATTGTTAAAACACCCTGCCAGCATCTATCTCTTGTTTCCACTAAAAATATTGCTTGGACTTTCAAGTTGCAACTGTCAGCCTCGTAAAGCAGAAGGTAAAGGTCTCAGACAACTTGTTAAGTACAAAACTTTAGTGGAAACTTCAGGGTAAAACATGCTTTAAAGCTCACCTGTTCAAATCATCCTTTTCTTGTAATTTGGTGTGTTTTACTATTACTCCACTGGCTAATAATAACTTCCTGCGTGCTTATTGGAAGATGGATGTGCTTTATTTGCCTGTTTAAGTCCCAGAAATCTGCCCTGTTTCAACCACATATGAAGATAAAATATATCAGTTGGTGAGGTATGAACAGGTTGCAGTGAGGGCACAGTCTCCTGGGATGAGACATTTATTCTTCCCATACGGGGATATATCCAGTACCTTCCAAGTTTCCGCAGGTGCTTATGCTGTAATGAAGACAGATATTTCAATTTCTCCAAGTTTTAAGGAGAGAAAAATAGAAGTATTATGGTTAAAGACCCTTTCTGGCATTTGTGTATTAGTTTTGGACAAAACCCTTAAGCCTTTGCTTAGGGCTAAATCATCATAAATGGATATGCTCACGGAGGGGGGAAAAAAAAAAGCCTATTTAAATAGAACACTGGACACAGAGGACACAGAGAGGAAGGGCATGGATGAAGGTAAGAAGACTCATCATCCCTCTTTCCCCTGAAGCACAATGCGTCGAAAAGCCTTGGGGGTGGCCACCCAAATTTCCACTGACAGAGCCCACTTTGCTGTACAGAGGAACTGGGGGGGGTGACAGAGGAGTCTCTCCCTTTCTCGCTGCCACCTCTGCAGGTGTAGAAGGTCTTCTCCTCTGGTGTGCATTACTAGCAGCAATTTGAATATGGCCCTATGTAACTCATGGGGCCAGAGTCCCCAGATCAGATTCCCCAGATCAGTCATAGCTGTTTTACTACTGTTTATTTACGGTGTAGTATAAACAGTGGTACCTCTTTGCTATTTATATGGTCCCTATCATTACCCTGCCTGAGTTCCTCCCAGTCATAAATGTGTTTATTCTCACAACAGCACTGCGAGGGCAGTGCCATTACCCCATCTTGGAGGTAGGAAGCCAGGACACAGGACAATTAAGGTCTGGATAAATGCATGCAAATATCTGATTTCCATTGATTCCAGTAGCATTTAGACATCCCATTTAGACATTCAAACAGAACTTCATGTCCAGGCCTCAACAGTCAGTCCACCACCCCTTGGTAAGCAATGGAGCTGGGAGTTCAGGCCCCCCAGACCTCTTTCTTTTCCATTAAGAACATGTCTGGTGAAACATAGGAACCACACTGCGTAACAACAAAGATGCTACCTGCCCTGAGGGGGTAAATATTGTGGTCCCTTATTGCTGTGTAGATGATTTTTCCGAGATAAAAGTGGAAGAACACTAAAGTAATGTAAAAAAAAAAAAAAAGAAAAGAAAAAAAAAAGAAGTAATTGTGGAGGTAAAAGTTAATCACTTGTTCCCACAGCCTCAGAATTGTCTTTCCAAAGTTACGCCTCCTGGAGGCAACTTTTCCTCTGGTGGGAATCCTGGTAGGGCAGTCACATATGAGTGATGGAGTTTTCCTGCTGTGCTGTGGGATCTCCTGCTCAGGATAGTCTGTGGTTCTGATTTTTTTTCCTGCCTAACGATTACAGGATTTGGTCTTTTAATTGGTTTCTGTATATTAATTGGATCTGAAAAGCTAAGGTATTTATCTTTGTAAAGCAGTTCTGAATGCTGAATAACCAACTATTTTTCATGAGGAGTTTTACTATACAGCCTGAAAGGGAATGCAGATTTATACAATAAATACAACTGCTCTAAAAGAGATGAGATTTATCTTAGCAACTGGTGAAGTCTCTGTAGGATTCGTCCCCAGTCCCAGCCTATCAGTCAGTGTATCTTTCTTCTAAGACTTAAATGCAATAAAGCATACTCTTGTATAAATTATAAAAGTTTTATTTTGTCAGAGACATGAGGTATTCCTTCAAGTGAGTGGTTTTATCCCTTAATGGATCACATTAATAGTGGTAATATTAATAATTTAACTTATGTCCTAATCATAATGGAACCAAATTATTAGGCATGTCCTTGAGCGTAAATGAGCAAGGACTAGGGCAGTTTAGGGTGACAAGGCTAGCACAATCTCTAGACCCCAACAAATAAATAAATAAAAATCTTACCAAGAAACAGCAGAATCTTAACAATTGCCGAGCCAGCAGGACGGCTGGAATCGTCCTGAGTTCACCCTTTATGGCCCAGGAAAAATACATGGTTAAGCAATTTTGTTGTTCCTACCAGCAGACCTTGAAGTGGAAATTAACGAGTGGTGGTATTCTCTCACACCCAATCCCCTGTACATTTGCATTCATTTGCATATGAATGCCCAGCTAATTGTTTTGAAGTAACAATTAAGAGAACAATAGAGGAAAGAAAAGGGACTCCAGGCAGCAACTGACACCTGGGAGTCTGTATTAAGAAAAGCTTTTACATATTTGAATTAAAAATAGACAAAGGAACAGAAACGGGCAGGCATAAAATTCATTACTGGGGAAAAAAAAAGTAGCACACCCCATCCATGCACGCTATCAAGCTCCAGAATACGTTTCACACTCATCCAGCCAAGAGATGTACAATATACTGGATGGTAGAGGAGATTTTTTTCCTTCTCGTGTTCATTTTAGAAAATTGATTGCTTCCTCACATTCCCTGTGTGCCAAAACTAAAGAGTTTGAGCTCAGAAGGGATGGAGCATTTTGCCAATTTGGTATCAATTTCAAAGTGGATTAGCCTTTTCCTGAGAAGTTCAGGTACGCACGGGTGCAGCAGCTCCTTTAAACCCTTTGCCTGTGGTTAGAACTGGATCCATTAGAATATGAATTATAAGAGAATAATTTCTGTTATAACACCTTCGGTGCCATCTGAAATTATTACTCGGGCTGCATTTCCAGTAGGGATCCAATTACCCCGATTGTTCCTGCAATGTGTTTTGTTCCACTCACTCCTCCCTCCCGGGAATGATGATGATGATGATGTAGCTCTTTTTTTTATCTGGAGGGACGGCTGCTGGGAACTGCACGACTGGCAAATGCTTAGGCTCTGCTGTCCCCTCCTGCAAAGAGAAGAGTGGGGTTGGGAAGTAGGCTAGAAATGGAGCTAGGCACAGTTTTGCTCAGGAATAATCCCCGCTACTAAAGAGTTTTTATTGACTCCAAATTATTGATCATCCAAAGCACTTTTGTACCCAATAGGATGATCGGAGCCCTCCTAGAGAGAAGAACACTAGCAAATGGCAAAAAGGAAGGAAGGTTGAAGCCATGACAAAGGCGACACGACCCAAAGAATTGGGAGGTGTTGGGCTGGAGACTGGAGAATGGAACAAAACTCTGGGTGAAGAAGTTACAGCCGTGGGTTTGCTGGGAAAGACAGACACGAGCAGGTTCTTGGAAAAAGCTGGGAGCTCAGCCTAGGGGCTGCTTTCACAGGACAGTATTTTCTAACCTAAAACTCTTTCAAAAATATTTTCTTTCACAGAGCAAAGAGAAGGCAAATTGTGTACTGTGTACACTTCGGGGAAGTAAAAAATAAGAGAAAAAAAAGATCAGTTCACTAGCAAAATCCAGGCTCATGACCACCTATGCCTGATCCAGGTGAGACCATAATCTAAAAAGGATGCCTTGGAGATACTCTTAGTACAAAGAGGAAAACTGTGATATGACCATAAATTACGTTTCTTGAAATGCAAAATGGCTAGCCCTGGGATAGTTGTGAACTAGTTCACATGCTGCAGACAGTACCATCTTGGTACCCTGATGCTCATGGGTGGCAAAATGCCCCAGAATTCACCATACCATTTTAAGTGATAGGTCGTCTTCTTCAGAGCAATCAAAACTTACTCTCTTGCAACTAAATAGTTTATGTTAAATGGCAGGGACATACAGTTACAGGAGCAGGCTATCTATCTTTTTTATTGTCCTTCCTTGAAATCTGTAACTTCTGTTTTGTTTTGATAAAAATGTCAGTGATGTACATATATTATATAACTGTATATGTCACACCACAGCTAAGGCATGTGAATGTAGAGCCTTGTATTTCAAGATGATCCTAATCATGAGATGAAATATTCATAACATATTCTTCAGTATTGTTATGTTCAAGTTGCCTGAATTGCTGGAAAAATAAATGTTGTATCTATATTGGACTGCAATGGCTTTTCTCTCACTTGATCACAAAGATAAGTAAGATAGACTCCTAGAAAGACTGATAGAACTTTCACTATAAAAGATTTGAAAATATGCAATAATCCATCTCTACATTATTTGTTGAAATGCTGAACCGTAAGACATTTCTGTTTCTTCCTGTTGTTTTATTTTTCTGTTTTTCCATTCTTTTCGTGTACTTCTAATACATTAAATAGAATGTTACGGATTGAAAAATAAAGGTCTCTGTTATGGATGAATTATTTTTTTCCATCAAGTTGTCTGAAGGTTAGACAGTCAACACCTACAAATTACACAGATGTGTCATATTCCTAAATGAATTGTATTATGCTGGCACACCTATGAATACTAAAAGATCTGCCACAAATCTCAGAATAAAATGCACGCCTGTGATTCGTCTGGGAATATACTGAATACAAGCACATTCTGCCACTCTAAAAAGTAACAACACGTTGTGGGTGATGTTCTTTAGCAATTAGTTGTCTTTGGGCTCCACTATTTATCTCTCCGTTGAATTAACAGCTCTCTTTCCAAAGTGCTCACAAAGGAGCCACTAAGAATGGGTGACATTATTACACTGCTTTCTTATTAAAAGCCATCTGCATGTGTGCTGTATGAAACAAGGAGCGAGGGAGGAACGTGCAAGCAAGAACAGGGAAGACTCCACTGCCCAGTTTGAAGGCAAGTGTTGCCTCAAAACATAATGCTAGATGTATGCTGTTAAAAGGTCCCCTTAAAATATAATCCCCTATCAATTTCTGTGAGCGATGCAGTGGGAAGGAGAGAATTATTTGCCATTTCATAGCAGCAACAAATGATAACACGTTATGCAAGGAGGGAACCAACTCTGGAACTGTTGATTGAGGAGCCAAAGCATCTGGCAGGGTCTTGATCGGCCAAGACTGCAATTGGAGGAAGGGAAGAGAGCAGCTTAGTAGCCTCAACAGTCATTTTCCTACAAGGCTGGTGAGAGGGGTGGTAGAAAAGGTTCACACCAATGCCAAGGACATTGGGATTGATTTAGTGGAGGAAAGATGGGAGAATGCTGAGATGTGTGAACTAGCAGGACTTGCCCACTTCTTTTGTCAATATGGAAAAGTAGGATGAAGAATAGATTGAAATTAAGATTTTAAGGGTACTTCCCAGGACAGGTGGGTAATGGAATATTTGGAAGTGATGGTGTTTAAGGGTGTTTAGAAGAAAGATTTTGGAAATGGCCCATGCAGAAAAAGACTACTGCTTAGGCAGGGCAGGAGGAATGCAAATACAGATAAAACTGATAGTCAGAGTCTAGCACAGCTGGGCCCAAACCTTTAGGATCTACCATAATGCAAACAATAAGTAGTAATAAAAGCTTACCATAGAACTCATCATACCATAAAATGTTAATTTTAAGCATGTGATGCCCATATGATTAGGGTTTCCTCTAATACATAGTTATTTCAGAATAGTACACGTTTATTTGATCGTTTTATGCAATTTTAACTTTTTAATTTAGTATTAAGCCTACTACAAAGTGCCCTATTATTTCATATTTATTAGCGAAAGCTAACCTAGGGTGTCACAAGTTGTAATTTTGCAGTGGACCCAGTGAAAAGGAGATTCTATTTTCAACAGTAAGTTCCAACAGCAGTACAGTAGTAAAATAATTAGAATGTATACATGAAAGCTGTATAATATGATACCCAGTGGGCCAGTGCTAATGCATATGGTTGCATAGTAGAAATATATAAAGATTATACACTAGATAGTCCAAAGAGATTCTAGTCAATCTACCATGAACAAGGATTGTAATTGCCATAAACCACAGCAAAATGTGCACCTCATCAGAGGTCACGTCGTAGCACAAAGAGGACAAAGGTAATGAAGTGTGGTCAAATCGTAGAACCCACCCTGCAGGGCTTCGATTAGGGCACCTGCTAATTCTTTAATCTTTAATTGTGCATGTGTAAGGTGTATGCTCTGCCAAGACAATTCAAAGTTGCATTTTCTTCTGTGTGAACGTGTGAATCAATATTAGTGATTGAGTAAGACAAGCTCATCTGTTCACTCTGTCTTGAAACATGACTTATGTGGTGAGACTACATCTAGTGGGAGGGCAACTGAAATACTTATAGCCAAATGAGTGAGAGCTTGCCAAACAGGTTTTCTGATCTGTAACAAAAGCATCTGGACAAGTGCTAGTGCTAAAATTGTCGTTTAGTTTGGGATCAAAGAGGTCTGCATTAACCATAGCTTCTGCTGTTTTGTTTGCCTCATCTGAGTTGTTAAGTGAAAATCAGCTGCATCCATATGTCTTCCTGTTGAGGAGCCATGGAAGCAACAGTTTCACATTTTAAGAGGAATGTTCCTAGACACCTGCGGGTTGTTATTATACATTTCCAGGAGAAAGGAGACTGTACTGCAAGACTTTAAGGCGCAGTGGGTTTGTGGCCAAAGTTGATGAAGCTGGTATTTCCTGCTCTTACTCAAACTGATTTCTGTTCCACACTGTTTATTCCAGGCACTCCATATTCCACAGACAAATATGCAACCATGCATAGCAAAGGCTCATACAGTCTCTGGACTGATCTTGTAATCATTTCAGGTTCCTAGATTTTTGAAGAAAGAGAACATTTTTTTTCCTCCTGGCTGATGGATGCTGCTGGCCTTTTTCCTTTGCTAAATCCAAGCGGTGCCCTGACTTACTTAGAGCATAGAGATGTTCCCCCAAACCAAAGAGAAAGGAGAGTCAAACTCAGAAACCAAGAGTGAATGGGCAAGAGAAGAACTACAAAATTTTGTTAGGTACGATAGATTAAGCATTATCACAGCATACGAAAATCTCAGTCACTTTATATTTATTGACATTTATTTGTCTATTCCATTTACATCTGTAAGGTTATCCACTTGAATCATGGCTCATGGAAGAATCTGTCCTCTGAAGGCATGCTTTCTACTAGTGATGCTGGTGCAGTTTCTTTTTTTGCTTAGAAAAGAAGACATGACTGATGATTGTGAATTAAATGTAACCCAGTGAGTTGTCAGTGACAGATATGCATTACGTGCACTAGTACTAGTCCAGATGTCATTGCTACACTCTAGTATTCTCCCTTCAGCAGCTTACAGCCCATAATTAAGGTTTAACTTTCTTTTTAACGCTTTCAGATCCCAAAGACCCATGTAATGAAGTGAGTTATTTGTATAACAAAGTTGGTTGTTTGAGAAGAAAGAGGGTGCAATGACACACGTTCATAATAATTTTGAAAAAAGATACTGTTTCTTAATAAATGGAATCAGTAATTTTGATGAGCATAACAAAAAAGGAAAAGAATGCTACCTTCTAAGACATGATAGATTGTCATTTATTTTCTTTTCAAAATGTTTATGTGGCAAAAATCTAAGAGTAATCTATAGCCACAAGCGCTACACTCTGGCTGCATCCACTTCTGCTCCAGCAGCTTCTTTTTCACCTTTTTTTTTTTTTAAAACCCAGCTTCTTGATTCTATAGTATTAACCCCTGCCTTTCCCCAATTGCACTCGGCATTTTAACAACGTGACTCCCACTGACTTTAATGAATCTTGATGCTGAAGATTATGTAGTTGACTGATGGCTGTAGTCTCCATGTACGGTATGCAGTCACAGATCATTACACTGCCTCGTCTCTCTTGCGAGCTATGAGCAGTAGCTGTAGTCTCTAGGCAATCAACTTAATTTGCAATGGGTTTAACACAAGACATCATGAAAGTGAAAGGAGGCATTATGCTTCCCCACCCCATGCTGAAAGGAGAAGGCTTGATTTGATATTCTCTGACCAAAACTACCCTGCCTTGAGAAAACCAGTATCTCGATTGAAAAATTGAGGGGAAGCTGAAATTTTTGCCAATCTAGCTCCCTAGGTCACCAGCAAATTCCTCTTTCTGTTGATTGTGTGTTGATATTTGTCAGGTTTAAAGTTTTCAACTACAGCCTGAGCCACTCCCAAAGGGTAACGTCTTAAGAGAAAATGTATTGGAATTGTGTGCGTCCTGAGACTTTCCTGTCAAAAAAGGATGGGAAAGTGGTGTCAAATGCTTTGTCTGCCTGCCTCCACAGTCACTTTGGAGAAGAATGGAGAAGCAACAGGTACATCTGGAAAACTACCCCACCATCTCAGACTGACAAAAACAGCCTGGCACGTGTGACTCTCCTGGGACTCTGGGAGAGCGCCACACAAAACCTACAGTCCTTCCCTTTCTTTTTCCTTCATGTGGCCTAGTTTTTTCTGCCATGCTCTTGAAAAGAAAGTCTGGCTGGCAGCAGTACTGTTCTCTTGTCTTCTTTGTTCTCCAAGGAAACAGCTTCTGACAGGAGAGGCAAAGTTGCAAGCAGTGAATGAGGGTTGCAGTCATCTGGGGCTGGTGCATCAAATGAAGACAGACCAAGTGTCCTGCTTGATCTCGACACTTCTGCCTGGACATGGCTCAGTTAATTCAGTAAAAGCACCTGCAGATTTATATGGTGCTGCTAGATCAGAATAGAGAGTCAATTTTTTTTTATTTATTTGCCCTTCTTTCTGTCCAACTCTTCTCAATCAATCATCTCATTCTTGATATTACAGTTGAAATCCCTACCTTCCAATTCAGTCTAGTCTCCCATTTGCTTCACATTCCTTCATGCAGGAATGAAAGCTGAAGTGTAAGAAGCATGTTTTTCTTGTGCAACACTATCAACAACTTATTTAATTTTTAAATAAGTATTGTAAAGAAGTTAGCAAATCAATGCTATTATTGCTGCTAACAAATATGTGAGAAGGATATGCTTCTCTACTTCTTGCCCCTCTACTCTGCGCTCATGAGATCCCACCCGGAGTATTGTGTCCAACTTTAGAGTCCTCAACACAGGAAGGACAAGGACCTGTTGGAACAGGTCCAGAGAAAGGCCACAAAGATGATTAGAGGGATGAAGCACCTCCCCTATGAGGACAGGCTGAGACAGCTGGGGTTGTTCAGAAGGCTCCAGGGAGACCTTATAACAGCCTTTCAATATCTGAAGGGAGTTACAGGAGAGCCAGAGAGGGACTCTTTGTCAGGAAATTTAGTGAAAGAATAAAGGGCAACAGGTTTAAATTGGAAGAGAGGAGATTTAGATGAGATACTAGAAATAAATTCTTTACAGCGAGCACTGGAATAGGTTGCCCAGGGAAGTCATGGAAACCCCATCCCTGGAAGTGTTCAAGGCCAGGCTGGTCTGGTGGGGGGTGTCCCTGCCCATGGCTGGGGTACTGGAACTCGATGGTCTCTAAGGTCCCTTCCATTCCAAACCATTCTATGATTCTGTTGCATACAACAGAAGGAGCTTTAATTGGGACATTCCAAGAAAGATAACTTTGGTTTCAGCCAATGGAATACTACCAAATGATCCAAAATGTTTAACATGAATGAACATGTTATTACTGAACATTATATAAAAAAATGCAGAAAAGGACTAATGAATCAATAAAATAAAATTCTTATCTGTTTGTAATGTAAAAGGGCAGGTAGGTAGTAAAGATATATATGGTCCTATCCTCATTGTACATAAACGGCTAAATCATCTGGTTTGTATATAAATAACAAGTAATGATTATAATAAGCTGCTAATGAGAATGTGATTAAACTTTATTCATGTCAATAGTATTATGTAGCTAATTGGATGCTATTTAATCATTAACACCTAGACATATTCACACATACACACAAAAAAAGTAGCTATCTGCAGGCATGTATAGTTATGGTGTGTGTATATATACCCAAACTTACCACATTTCAGAGCATTCTTCAGTCACTAGAGTGCATCAGACAGCACTGTGATAGGGAAGTGCAACACGGGGGCTTTAAAGTTGGGCCTGATGCACAGTGCAAGGAAGTGGGGTTCACACAGGAAGTCTGTGATGGAGCAGTGAACTGACAGCATCTCTCCTGGGTCTCTGGCGGGAGGTCTAGTCTTCTAAAGAACCTTTCAGCCTGGGAAACGCCTAGATATATTTATGAAATTGTAATATTTGTAAACCTATAACTTGAGTTTAGATCTTCCCAGTTTAAAGCCCTTTCAACAAGCCCTGCCAACTCACATGCCAGTATCTCTCTCCCCCTCTGAGTCAGGTGTGCTCCATCTGTTGCTAGCACA
>BJBW01010489.1:4924-21999 GCA_004320125.1 Scolopax mira | reverse complement strand
TGTCTCTATTGTCCCTTATTACCAGGCTCCAACACTCACTACAGTCAGTTGCCCGAGTGCCTGCATGTTTGTGTGGGGCCTCTCTTTGTATACCCACAGGTTTTTTTATCGCCTTTGACCAAGTTCCAATCATGATTCTATCCGGTCTCTTCAGGCAAGTGAACTGGTTTGTTTTTTGTGGTGTTTTCTTTGTTGTTGGGGCTTTATGCTTGTTTGTTTGCTTGTTCGTTCCCCCCCTTTACACTCCCCTGTCACACACCGGAGTCTGTAGAGGCTGCCGCCGCCGCCTCGCCGACCGAGTGTCTGCTCTCACCGCGTTTAAATGTCCATGGCCGCGCCCCCTCCACGCCTGATTGGCTGCCACCAGCTTCCGGGTTCCGGCTGGGGCTCGGGCTGTGAGTGGGGGTTCCTGAGCTCTGAAACCCCACCGTACAGCGCGATCCGACCTTCCCCGCAGGCTCACCTAGGTTCTCCCCGTCGGTGCTGCCGGTGGTGGTAGTAGTGGTGGTGCTGCCGCCGCCGTCTCGCCAACCGAGTGTCTGCTCTCACCGCGTTTAAATGTCCGAGGCCACGCCCCCTCCGCGCCTGATTGGCTGCCGCCGGCTTCCGGCTTCCTGTCAGGGCTCGGGCTGTGAGGGTGGGTTCCTGAGCTCCTATCGTGGGCTTATCAAAAATTGATTAGAAAACGAATGAGACTCGTTTCATACAACACCTTGTATATAATATAACTTTAAGATTATCTGGAAAATCTTTCTATTAAGTTGGGTTAAATGTATACTTGGATCAATTTACCTGCCTCCTAGAGTTGCTTGTGTGGACATCACCCCTTCATCTTTTGACTCTGGAGTCTCAGGGATGTGCTCCAGCCATTTGTCTGCCTTCAGCACCGCCCTTCTATGGTGTTCTGCTATGTCTAGGCAGAAGTCTACCTTCCTTGTGCTCAAAAGAAACCTTTCACTGCAGGAAGCAGTGAACCAGATTCCTTTTAGATCTAATATATCTTTTCCCTGTGTCTGTCAGGGCTCTGGTACAGTGGGCTTTGCAAAAGGCCACTTCGCAGCCTCCTGAGGTATCATGTCATAGCTCTAGCTGCTGCACCTTAGCACCTTAATAATAACAAATAAATAAATAGATGCATAAATATAGCCACCTTCAAGCTGGTGCCTGCTTATAGTTTTATTTATTCTTTCAAGTACCCACTTCAGGTTCTTCTGCAAGCGCCATGCTGCTTCACCGTGGTCTGTCTTAAGGGTTCAGAAGTATCTGAAGGGCATGTGCAGAATGATGAAATTTACTGAAAATGATACAATTTCTTCATGTGTGCCAGCCTGGGCGTTTTCTTACAGTTTCATAGTTCTCACAGTCATGAAAAAGAACACCAGAAAACCTGTGGTTGAAGAGAAACCCAGCTCTTCTCACCTTAGTTTGCCTGTTTGTAGTTTAACATTCTGTTGGCAGCATTTGCTAAGAAGTTGCTTCAATTTGACTTCATGGGCCCAGGTTGCCTCAACACAACCCCTTCTTCTATGACGATCATGCCATAAGCTATGCTCTTTACATCCAGAAGTCCATTTTCAGCCCGTGTCAGGCCCAGCTTGATGCTCGAAGGCCCAAAACACCTGCCAATAGCTATGGCAAAGATTGTCAAGAAGTTAGATGGCTCACTAGCTTAACATGCCAGAATCCGTTCTTGACGTCACAAGCAGTTTAATCATGAATAAATCACAGTAGCACGTCTCCAGTAAGCAGCAATGGATACTGACTTCTCCCAAGTGCTCTGCTCAGTGGTTTTGGCTCCGAGCAGATCCCTGGTTTACCTGAAGGCTTTCTAACTACTTTTAGGCTGCTGATTCACTCTGTGCTGGTTCCAATGAGCACAATAATGCCTCTTGTTTGCAGCCTTGTCAGTTCTTCCTTCAGCCACATCATCACAGCTAACGGTACTTTGCATCTCAGTAGTTCCCCCAGCTGCAAATAGGGATGCTTTTCTGCTTTGACTTTGCTCTCAAGGTGTCGAGTCCTTGAAATAGGTCCTGAGGTTTAAATTCTTCACAGACCCCAAAACGAATGCTCTGTTTCTCTCTAGTTGTTGTAAGTCTGTGTTGTGATGAGTTCCCTCATTGCTCAGTAGCCACTGGTGTCAACATCTATATGCTCCAAGCCATAACGTTGCGCGTTTCAGGGGTTTTCCTACTGACATGTGTCCAGCAGCCTTAGGAAGCTTTTGCTAAACATCACCAGCCCTTTGTCACATTCCTGAAGTCTGATATTAGCCACGCTTCCATGTGGGGCTGGAGTTGCCCTGCGGTCACCTGGCCAATGGCACAGCAAGAGGCTGGCCATTATTTAGTAACCCGACCAATATGGCAGCTTTCAGCTGGCAGCCTTCTCCTGCAGTGTATTTCTATATTTGGATCAACACATCTCTTCGAATTTGACAAAGTCACTTTGCAAGCAGCCTTCTCTGTATTGGAAATCATTGTTCTCAGTCCCTGTGTGTACTGCCATTTTCGTTTTCTCTGGTAACGGTGAGATTAGGACTTAACCTTTTTTTTTTTTTCTTCCCACTTCTCTTGAATGACTGCTCATAAGGCGGAGCATTTTTATTTGTGTATTTCAGGTTGCTTTACAGACAATTCATGCTGCTTTTAGACTATATCCTTTCTCTTTTTTCTTTTGAGATTATTCCAATTTATATGCTTATTCTGTGCAACCAGCTGTCACTGTTTTTTATGCTGGGCATTTCAGCAGTCCATGCTCTTTAGAAAAGGTCTTTTAGGTCTTTAGTCCTCCCACCACTGTCTCCCAAGGACTCAGCCTGCAGCAGGAGGATCTTTTTTTCCTTCAGAGACATGAATAGTTCAGCTCCACTATATGAATGTTTGCCTTTCTTGAGATTTCTCAGATTCGGGTGAACGTCTTCTACAATGTCACTCCATATAGGAATATATGTTACCTACCAAAATTTAAAACTGAGCCACTTTTAGTGGGTTTTTACAGTAAAACAGTGCTATTCCAAGTCTCAGTACTTATTTCCAGTATTTTCAGTCCCATGCAAGGGTTTTTGTAGAAGGCGGTGATTTTGTAGGAGGACATTTCTAGTGCGACTTCCATGACGCCTCTTCCGTTTGCTTTTTAGCTGATAGTTGCCTGCAAACCAGATAGTTTCTTGCCGTGAGAGACTCATTGGCCTGCCTGTTGCCAATGTGAACGTGTCTCATGTAGTGCCTGCTGAGTGGAAAAGTGAGGGGCCCTTTATATTTTAAAGCTTTCCTGCCTCGTCGTGATAACTCGTGTCCACAGGTTGCTGCAAGCACAACCAGTGCTTCAGGCTGGGTGTCCCTGCTCCACCCCGACGGTTCCTCACACCAACTGCCTTAAGTCTTTCCTCCCAGGACCATCACATTTGCCACAAGCAGACGATGACGGGTAGATTTGTCTGTAATGCTACTCCAAATATAGTTATCTTAATCGGGAGATGAGTAATACAGAGCTACTGGGCCGAAAAGATCAAAACATAAGAACCAGAATGGAGAGAGTAGAAATCTTTTACAAGTCTAGCTTCTACAAATAGAGATTAAAAGATACTTATTTTAGCCATTCTCCCAAGGAGGTCAGAGTGTGTGCATATTTGTGCATATCTGTTTGTATCTCTCTGCTAATAACTTCTGACCTCATTAGTTGATTTCCGCCAAATTTGACCGAAGGGTACATTTACCCTTCATTCTCTAAAATAATTAAATCTGCATTTTATTAATAATTAATTATTCCAATTAGGTGATAATTAATGATATAATAAATCGTTAAGTTTTATGAAATTATATAACCACACAAAGGAAAAAAACCCATGTGAGTGTTCCCCACATGAGAAATTAAAATTGCCATGTGAGCAGGTGTATCCTCTACATGCCTTAGACACTGGCAATGCTACATGAGGGAGACAGTTTATAAATTATAAATATTTTTTAAATATACAATTAATGCAAGATGAAAATTGATGGGAAAACAGGTTTCTTTAGTTGCAGGACTCACAGGAGTATTGTTTAAATGTTGTCCTCTTCATTTCAGTGCACTTTCTATGTTTATCTACAGGAGGGAGTTGTGGACTGCTTGGACAAGTTAACATATTAGTGATCATACACAGCTGCTACTAACGATGTAGAAGAGACAAGTGCCACCATCAGAGCATGTAAAACCTAATTGCTGACACAGCTGAAGGACTGCTGTATTATGTCTGCAGTCTTCAGTCCGCTTTAGAGCATGTGGAAAAGGATTCAAGTTGTCTGGTTGCCTAACAGAGAGTAGATGCAGTGACATGGGACATCTTTTTCAGTGCCCTTATACTCCTATTCCCACGGACTGTGACTAACTGACACAAAATCAAAGGGTTTTTTTTTATGCCAAAGACTTTTCGTCTACTCGGGCTGTTAAACCATGCTTAATGTCAGTGTAACTTCACTCATGTTTTAACACGATGCCATTCTCTAGAAGAGGCTACTTTCCTACTAGTATTTGCAGTGCATAATAATCCTCAGTAACTCATCTCATATAAAACCAGCCTGTGAATGGAACGTATCTAATACGAAAAACCTGTCCTTGCACCTCAAAGAATATTTGGTGATGAGATTCCTACTATCTATTTTGAAGAACAAGACTTGGTCAAAACAGCTGCAAAGATAGACCTCGAATTTCATGCCTGCATGGTTGCTGAATCTGCTTTGATTTTTCCATTCCTTGCCCCAGAATAACGTGCTGGAGTTTAACCTTCATCATATGATTATGTCTGTACTTCTCATGGTAATTAAGTGACCTTCCAGAACATTGAACAAAACTTTCAGGCTGAGAGATTAGGTCTGAGAGGTGTGAACTGTTCTGTTCATCCCAATCGATGTTCACTCTGAAGCCTTGCAGATAGCTTACACTTCAGTCTCATTAACTATTTCACTGCTGATCACTTTGAATGAAAAAAGCTCACTAATGTAATTAAGACCCAAACCATTCTCCCAGATGACTGAGTATCCCAGACCCACCTTATCTACAGCATCTATAATGTAATAGTTTGCTACCAGGACAGGGGTCTATAGCATACTGAAGACCAAAACCAAAAATGTGGGAAAAACACATAAGAAATTAAATTTTATAGTAAAATAAATAAAACAGGAGCCTCTGTCCTGATGTTGTTATTCATGTTCATACTTAATTCAGGAAATACCTTTCTCATATGTAAAGGAAGCAGAATTTCCAGGCTGACTCCATGGGAGTGGAAGAAAAGCCAGTTACACTGCAGCACAGTCCAGCTGGAAAAAACCCTGATTTTAGCCAAGCAGATTAGCACCAAGATAGAGCCAAATCATTTTTACACTTAATTCCTATTTGCAGCTACTCAAAAAAGCAAGAAAGTGACTTTTTTCAGCCCATATTTTTGGTGCTGAGCGTGTTTAACTCATGGAAATCCTCAGCACTCCATAGCAGCAGTCCCTCGGTTACTTTTTATGCCTCGCGAATAAGGGCTTCTCTCCGCTTGTGAACTACGCCAGGGTGAAGTCGAAGAGGAATGTGAAGCATCTGAAATAGCTCCTCATGTAACCCCTCTTACTCAGTAACGCTTTTCCACTGTGGATTAAACAACCTCCAAAGCTATTTCTCATCAGCGCTGCAGTGTCTGCCTCTCCAACCCATCTAAAGCCCAAGCCACCCAAGTGTTGAATGCACCCAAGTCTTTGGAGCTGCTCAGCCCCACCACCACCCCAGCCAGGAATTTGGGGGTGGTGGTGGGGGGATGGTGTTTGCAGAGAAAGGGCTTGACACTAATCACCCAAGCATTCCTTCCAGGTTGAGAAGAGTGTGGTGCTTGTGGCCGTGATAAGGTCAGGTTTATCCAGTCCTCAGGTGGAAAGAACTGCACAGGCTGAGCTTGCTGCAATCTAAGCACTGGCTTATGAAATTTCTGCTGGCACTGCTGGAGATAGTCAGCATTATATAGTTCCTGGATCACCAGGGACTCTACAATCTGTCTTAGTCTATTTGTGTGCTAACAATAACTCTAGCTGCTGGTTCCACGAGTTCTGCTTTTTGCAAGAAGCAGCAAACTGTGCCTGAAAAATCAGTCTGTGGAATGCATTGGAAGGGAAGGGAATACAAGAGGGCCACACACACAAAAATGACAAAAGACCATATGAGATTAATAAAACTTAACTGGTTTCCAAATAGAAAGAAATAAAATTATTAAAATAAAACTTAACTGAAATGATTTTTTAAAATATTTTCATATTTCAGACCTGCAGGAAAGTTCTATTTGCTGACAAGTCTGCAGCTTGTTATTTCTTGTTATTTTCACACTTTTTGGTTTCCATCTATTTACATCAATCTGGTGAAAGCTTATTAAACCCTTATTTGAATTTTCGTGTCTCTTGCTGCCTAAACCTCTACAGTGACTCCCATAAAAGCAAAGTAATTTTTTTTTTAAATCCATATATAAAAGCTAGCCCCAGTTTTAGCAATGCAATTTGATTTTATCAAGCCTTGCTAAGCGAATGATTGGGAAATAAAGTGCTATTTCTCCCTTGAATATTTAGAGGAAGTGAGTATATTTCATGGCTTCTGTGGAAGAAACAGGACTCTACTGACACTCCAGCCCGAGAAGTCTGCTTTGCACTTGGATTCTTTTGGAGATAAGTTGTTTTAATTAACTATTCTCATATAACTCAGCTGCTTGTCAGACTTTGTTCTTTTCAAGTCTTCTTCATCAAATCTCAATGGAAGGGGTATTTCATCATCCTGTGTGCCCATATTTGTTGTTTTGCGCTCATAGTGAGTAAATGCATTTGGTGAAATATCAGTCTGTCCTTTCTGTATTATTATCTGAACGAGACACATCAGTTTAGCACAGGAAACTTGTTTTCATGTACACATTTTGTAATGAGGAAGTGCTTGAGGGGATCTGCTTTGTTTGCAGTAATGAGGCTGGCTTGGGTAAAGATGTCTCATTCTTTTGTTCGTTTTTTTTTTTTTTCAACCACTTCATGACTTAATGCTTCACCTGCTGAATGTGCCAAAATACTTGGGTGTTATCAAGATTAAGATTCCATGGAACTGTTTCTCCGTTAATGAACAATTTCTTTGTTTCTTTAACTTCCTTTGCTATAATCTTAGCGATGTCAACAGTGACTCACTCAGACTTTGCCGTTTGTCTAGCAGCAATGTAATGATGCTGTGATACAGAATTCCTTGGCATATTCTACCAACTCATGAAAAGTCATCCAAGTTCCATTATCTAAAGCCAAATCAATCGGGATAGAAAATTGGGTGAGATGCCAATTACTTGGGGTGGTCCAGTGATTTCCAGCAGTTTATCTGGTTTCCAAGAGTCTAAAGGATTTTTAGTGAAGACTTATGGTTCATGGTGAAAAAGCCTATCCCTGCTTTTCTTCCCAGTCCTTCAATAACTGTAGATTCACATTCTTTTTTTAAATTTTTTTTCTTTTTTTTGTTTTCCTTTTATCACCTGGTCTGCTATTCTAACAATTTTCAAAATTATGATTTGTCATGTTTGGCCACTATATCAAACAGCCTTTGCTTGTTCCATAACAGCTTCATAACATTCCAGGTCTGGATAGTCTGAAAATATGACATGGCTACTTTTATGCGTGACATTATCTGGTGTCTTCAACAAATTAGTTACAGAATTCTTCAGAGGCAAATGGACCGTCCTTCCAAAAGGACATACATGAGCATCTGGTTTTGTGAATTTCTTACAAGTTGTCTAATATTTCATTACAGGTTCTTTTTAGCCCCTGCTCTCAAATTGGCATAGAGGTAGCCTGGTTGATGCCGGCTGTCACTTCTGAATTGCTACGAGGTCAAGATTCTCGTGTTCTCTGTCCTGTGAGGCTGTTCTGGATAGAAAATTACTAACTCCATATTGACCATTTTCTCATAATATTCATCTAAAATATAACACTGAAGCTTCAGCAGCAAACATCAGAGACGTTTAAAAGCTGTTAGCAGAATTGTATAGAATGATGTGCTGTGGGTTTTTTTCCACACAAAGAGTTTCCTAGCTTTGAAAAACAGATTAAAATTTTCCCCATTTAAGAGCAATTGGAAGTAATTCCTTTTCACATCAGACACATTTGCATTTGGTGTAACTGTCACAAGGTTAGATGATGAAAATTTTTACCAGAATGCTTTGATTTTTGAAATATCCTGTGAAATAACCAGATGATTGCTTCTTAGGGTTTTTCTTAGATAGACATTTTAAAAAGTGGAAATAAAGATCTTAACTGAAATTTTTACATTTTCCAGAAGTGTCCAATAACCTGGTTTTAAAAAAAACCACAACTGTCTGACGTGGATTTTTTTGGTAAACTGTGCTGTTGTGTCACTTGTATTTGAAATGCTGTATTGCTAAAAATTAATACAACCCCTACAGTAATGAAGGAATTTAAGTGCTGCTTAAATCACAGCTATTTCTGTCTCACAACCTTGGACAGAAACACACAGAGTCACAGAATGGCTGAGGTGGGAAGGGACCTCTGGAGTTCATCTCATCCAACTCCCTGCTCAGAGCAGGGTCAGGTCAAACAGGCTTATCAGGATTTGAGTATCTCCAGGAATGTAGCCTCCACAACATCTCTGGGCAACTTCTTCCTGTGGTTGAACACCCTTTCAGCAAAAAATTTTTTCTTATGTTTCTCTGGACCCATCAGGGCCCGTGGATGTGTGAATGTACAGTTTGTTTAGATATTCCCTAAACTCATCCTCCTCTACTAAGGGTAAGTCTTCCTTGCTCCAAACGTTCTCACAGGTCTCAGGGACCTGGGATTGCTGAAGGCCAGTTTTCCCAGTAAAGACAGAGGGAAGAGAGGCACTGAGTACCTCAGCCTTCTCCCTGTCCCGTATCACCAGATCCCTTGCCCTACTTAGCAGTGAGTCCACATAATCCCTCCTGCTCCTTCTGCAGATAGACCTGCAGAAACCTTTCTTGTTGCCCTTCATATCCCTTGCCAGCTTCAACTCTGAGTGGGCTTTCATTTTTCTAACCCCATCCCTGCACACTTGAGCAATGTGTCTATGTGCTTCTTCAGTCAACTCCCTCAAGGGAGCTGCAGTACACGGGCTACATACCTATTCTCTGTGAGACTTAACCAGACGGTTGAAGTCTAGTTTTCTTGATACACTCAACCCTTGAGACTCCCATGACATGACACTTCCAATTACAGAGGAGGAATGCCATGTTTGCTTTTCAAAAGGATGAAAAGGTATGTCTAAATTATTTGAGGGAACTAGCCACCAAAAAAGTTAAGACATTCTGTGGAGGACAACGTGTCTTCCAATAGGGTCCAGGGAATTTCACAGTTTCTATAAAAGTAGTGGGAGCACAGAGAGATATGTTTTCTTGGAAAATGTGATCACCTAATTTGTCAGTGAAAACTGATGGCTCTTGAAAACCTGAATTTAATGTGAATGTGATGCCCTGAAATTAAGAACACAAACTGCCAACTTCAAGAGACTGGCAGCAAAGTGTGTTCCTTTCACAGTGTAAAGTATAGCCTTGGACAAGCTGCACTTTTAAAGAATGTAAAAAGAGCTTCTTACAGCATCTTACCTCTGAGGTCACTTGTTCCTTTCATCTGAAGATGCCACTCTACAAGCTTGGGAAATCCTGTGTCACAAAATAGCTGTGGGTTGGCCAGAGACTGTAAATCACGGTTTGGAATTTGGGATGTTATCCAATGTGAATGAGACCATTCCCTTTATATAAACAACTTGGTATTTTTTCCTGTCCATTATGCTGGTGCTAAATATAACATACTAATGGGCTGTGTAGGCTTGCAGTGGGTTTCCTCTTGAGGTTCAATATTTTTTGTATTAATTTATTTTTTATGTGTTCCCACTCCTATTCCTAGCAGCACAGCATGTATCCTCATGCTCAGAAAGAAAGAAAGATAAGGAAAGAAAGAAGGAAAAAGAAAAAAAATGAAAACCACGATTTATCTTCTATTTGAAAAAAACATCTGCAGAACAAAATGAGCCTCTTGATGCCGGAATTGTCATCAATGATGACTTTGACAAAATGAGCAATACATAATTTGCTAGCTCCCTTGCGAAGCTGAAACAGATTGTCGAATAAAACACTGGAGGAGATGCATATGGGGTGAGTAGACCAGCTTTGAATATGAACACATGCAGGTGGTCGTTTAGTAGTGGTTCTAAGAGGCAGGACATCCCTAATTTGGAGGGTCATTTGCATTTGGAAATGCTCACTGATAAATAGTGATGTATTCCCTATAGTAAAGCAGGACTGATACTGCCAAAACTACAGCTATTTCTGTTCCAGGGTAACTTGAACAAACCAGACAGCCGAAGGCAAAGGAGAGAGAGGTTCACACTCCAACAAACCTGCCATTAGTGGTGGGTTTGCAGAATACAGATTAGTAAGATTTGAAAAAGTGCTTTCTAAAAAATAGAAAACCAGAACTTCTTCACTCTCTGGTAAGAAATGATGGATTTCTTGTAAGGCAGGCACAGCAGCTGTATTGACTTAAATGCCCTGTAAAATAGGCAACCTTCAAAAATGTTTTATCACAACCTCCAATTCTGAGTACAGCCACTACTCTGAATTCTCAAATTGCTCACTTCACCGTCAGTCACTTGACAGAAACTGCAACGTGCAAGTATATATGTTCCTGTATCTTTCTTACTTCTCTTCTTGACTATGTGTCTTATGTATACTGCTAGATCATGAAAGATACTTTTTTAAAAGAATAAATCTTTAGAGAAATTTAGCCCTTACTAGGTGTAAATTTATGCTAGTTTGAAGAAGGGTGGTATATGAACATTTTGACTTACATTCCGTTCCATTCATAGTACTTGCCTGTGTCAGCCAAGTTAATTAAAATATTTCATTAAGGAATTATTAATCTACCCATCAAGAAGGGTTTCTCTGAGATGCTGTTCCTGCAAAAACCTTTTCTTTGTATGAGTTGGAAGCCCCCCATTAGATGTTCTGATTGCTTTCAACACCAATGAGATTAAATGACATTGTGAGCTTTTTGGGGCTGAGGACATTCTTCCAGTTCGGACAGAGGATAGTATCAGAAGGCCTTACTTCTGACTAGAACCTTCAGATATTAGTGTGCTATAAATAACTAATGGTGATGTCAGCTTGGGGGCACTTAGCACTGTGTAAGAGCATGCTGCTCCTTCAGCAATAGTTCTGTAATCTCAGCCTTTTAGCATATTACCTCTAAAAGAACATAACTTCCTCTGGAAGCTTCATTTCCATTTAACCAGTCTTGTCCTTTTTTCAGATATACTCCCCTTGACATGTGTAAAGGAAATGTGATCCAATACCCCAATGAAATCTTGTTCAGAATCGTTAATTACCTTTGATCCGACTCCTTCCTCCATACCTTGGTTAATAGCGTAGATTGGAAAAAATAACAGCCAGATCTGTTATCCCAGCAATTATTGAGAAATGAAAGTGACAATTTGCTTACTTGCCTGAAAGATCAAACAGTAAAACCCTAATTTCAGTCACTTGGCACTGGATTATATATATATTGAGTCTGGCAGGCACACTTTATGCAATGTCCAAGCAAAAATGACCTCAGGCTTTCGTGGACTAAAACACAGTATCCTCAGAATCACTCTGCCTGCTCACTGTCTGCCTTTTAGGGGACTCCTTTTTTTTTTTTCCTTTTCTTCTCTTTTTTTTTTTTTTTTTTAATTACAGTCCATGATAACCATACATACAAATAATCAGAAATCAAAGAAAAAAAAAAGTGACCAAATGAATATATCATATATCATACAAGTATAGGGTTGTAGTGTGCCTTGACACTGAGTGTTTAATAGCCCATCCTTAGAGACAGTGGAAAACTGCAGTAATTGAAGAAGGAAGAATATTTGACTCTTGAGTATGACTTTTTATGAACACTATATAGTTCATAGTACACTAGGGATCTTTTAAATGCAGAACATTGGTGTACAGTAAGTTTACCTCTTTGACAAATGATTATTTTACCACATACTCAGATAGGCAACTTTTACTACTGCGGATGAACAAAGACAAAAAAGCCACAGAGAATTCTCATTACTCTTTTTTCAAGTTTCCCCCTTCTTGGATCTGTTCTTCATGCTGTCTTTCAGGTCAAAAAAAAAAAATAAAAAAGCATCTCCAGGACTATGAGTCAATTCAGTTTGCTAAGATCAGCATGATCAGATTTTTTTTGGTATAACAATAAGGTGGTTGCTCTACAGACACTCGTGTTGTCTTTACTGATCTGCACTCTGAAACTGAAGCATGCACCACTTAACAGTAAATTAACTAAAGAGTTAACTAACCTGATCCTACAATTACTACTACGAGACTGGTTCTTCGTTCATTGGACCTACATAAATATTCAACCCTTTTTGACTACAAAGGGTTGTGCACAGCTCTGTTCAACTAGATAAACGCTAAACAAAATTGCAAATCTTTACCTCAGTAAGAAACAGAAACCTGAACACACTGAAGAGGTCCTCTGCAGAAAAATGGATCATCAGTACTGCTTAAGCTTTGAACAATGCAGTTTCATTCAAAGCCAAGTGACTCACAAGGCTCCACATACACAACTAAAAAAGTTGTCTGAAGATTATCTCATATGGAAGTCATAGTACACTCCATTAATTACCGTCTCTGAGGAAAAGAAGGGTGAAATTTGTTATAGAATCAGACCACAAGACAGAAAATCCCAGGCATCCATTATATAATTTACTCCTGACATAGCACATTAAAATCTGAGAAAGGAAGACCATTTTACTGTAAAGTCAGCAAAATGCCAGAGAACTAAAAACCTGCTGCCTGCATGCCACTAACCATATCTGCAGTGAATAACTGCTCTAACGACCACGTTGGTATTAAGGCTATAAGGATTTTATGGTGGTTTGTGCTTTCCCTGCAGCCTCGCCCAGGCCTTTCCAATGCCCCAGGAAGTGTTTTAAGCTTTGACATTTTGGTGAAATATTAAACCTCCTATTTACACCCTCATGCCTTTTCCATCTGTCTTTGGCCCCTGGTAGGCCAAAGGCACACCTGTTGAATGAATGTGCCCTCCTGCTAGCCCTTCCCAAATCTGTTTGCCGACCAGGGGAGCAAACACGCCAGGCAAGAGTTTCCAGGAGATGGCTGGTGGCTTCGAGCACAGCCCTGGGCTAATGGCACTGGCTAGCCAGGGCTGTCACACCAGTGGCCAGGGGACCAGTGGGACTCCCAGGTTTTAGGAGGGAATAATTTCTAAACCCCAGCAGTGCCCACACTGCTTCAGCCAGCAAATAGAAGGATGCCCTTTCCCCTCTTCCAGGTAGGACAGAGGGATTGATCTGGCTTGCCCCTAAACTCATGGCAGGGAAACACCATATAGACAAAAGTTCCATATTTGTTACTGATTTCAATGAGAAATTACTCATCTTTTCAGTTGTAGCCCTTGATGTCAAAGTCCTAATGCTCAAAGATGGAATCACAAGAGGTGAAGACCCGCAGCATCTTCTTGCACAGTACAAGCCAAGGTGTAGCCCTGTGTCAAAAAAGGGTACACTGTTTGGTTCACTGTGCACTATTAATTCATTTCTACAGTGCTGTCTGGTGAGCAGCAGATTTAATGATTTTTGCCATCATTATAAAGTGTCCAAGAAGGTGCTGGGTGCTTCAGTCACCCCTTGAGCTTTTGGAATCACAGCTTTTACTGTCCTAAGGCTGTATATTCCACCCCTGCTCACAGTTGGCTGCCCAGCATAAAGGAGCCCAAATAGACTGCATTCAGTTGGGTATTTGCTTAATTTACTTTTTCGTACAAACTCTGATTTTGGTCAAATTATTAATGAATTGGATAGCTACCACATTGTTTACCCACCAGGACAGTGCAGTTCCTCCTGCTATTTCAAATCTAACAGTGTGTTTCTGTGCTAAGGTTCACATTGAGGCACAGAATCATAGAATGCTTTGAGTTGGAAGGGACCTTAAAGGTCATCGAGTTCCAACCCCCCTGCCACGGGCAGAGACACCTAGAGACACCTCCCACCAGACCAGGTTGCTCTGGTCCATCCAGCCTGGCCTTGAACCCCTCCAGGGATGGGGCAGCCACAGCTTCTCTGGGCAACCTGGGCCAGTGTCTCACCACCCCTATAATAAAGAATTTCTTCCTAATAGCTCATCTAAATCTCCCCTCTTTCCATTTAAAACCATTTCCCCTTGTCCTATGGCTCCACTCCCTGATCAAGAGTCCCTCCCCATCTCTCCTGTAGCCCCCTTTAGGCACTGGAAGGGGCTCTGAGCTCCCCGGAGCCTTCTCTTCTCCAGGCTGAACAACCCCAACTCTCTCAGCCTGTTCTCATAGGAGAGGTGCTCCAGCCCCTCTGAGCATTTTCGTGGCATCAGCATCTGACAACCGGTCGGCTCAAAGACCAAAATGAGACCACGTGTGGATCTGTTTTGAGAACAAATGCAGTACAGAAATGGGCACAGTATATCCTAAAACAACAAAGAGAGTATTTGTTTTCAGCGTGCTATTTGCCGAGCGCAGTTTTACCCAAATCCATTAAAGAACACAGCTAACAGCACTGCTGTGGCTATGAACAGCCTTATGTGATTGTACTGCATTACGTGTTAGCCCTAAGAGGCCTCAGTAGACTAAACAAGTACAGCTATACTGAGGGATGAAAGGATCAGAGATCAATTTATAGGAAAAACAAACTCTCCCTGTACCTTTCTCCTCAGAAGCAGGTGACGAGCCACTGCGTAAGGCACTTCAGCTGGGAAGCTGGCGAGCACCTGCTTAGTACATCCCACAGATCGTAAGCACAGCAACCAAAATTCATAATTTCACAGCAGCAGGTAAGGCTCCCCTTGCTTTTGATTAGTAAAAAAAAAAAAAAGCTTCTGATTGCAGTGTTATTTGTTCTGTATCACAGAGAGGCATGATTTGCATGAGCTAAACCCTCTTTAGCTCAAGCATCTAGCAAATAACCTCCCAAAGTCCACATTGGCCTTTATACAGCTTTCTTCTTACTTTTAGTAGGAAGAAAAGTCCCTAAATTCAGATTAATTCAGGAGCTGGATAGCTCAGAACTGACCTTCTTGTTCCCGTACAAAGGAATACATCTTAAACCTTTATCATCAGTTTGGAGAGTTTCCTGCTTTTTAAAGAGTTCAGTTTCTCAATGTGTTTTTTGACAGACACTGTTTCTTTGCACGGGTTTTCCGTGTTGTCTATCTTAAAAAGTTGATATTTTCTGCTTCTAAGATATAATTTTTTTTTTTTTTGGAATTATAGTCATCCTTGGCAAAAAATAAAAGGAAAGGAAAGAAAAAAGAAAGATGCCAAGTGCTACTAAGCATCTAACTGCAGCGTTGCCTGCCAACAATAAAGGTATATTTTACTTAAGAGTTCTAGGAGAAAGTTATTTTTGAAATATCTTTTTACAGCATGGTCTGCAGTGGAAGCCTCCTGAATTTATCACCCCCAATTTTTTTTACAGAGCTGTTTCTACCTGAAATTCTTAAAAAACAGCTGAGTAACAAGCTATCAAGGTTGTTCATGTTAACAGCATATATAAAAATTCTTGAATGGATGCTTGCAGGAGACGTATTCGATTTAGCAGCTTATGTTCAGCGTTGAGAAGGAAAGGTCTATATTATGAACCAGAGCATTGCTTGTGTCCTCTTCCTTCATCTGCAGCCTTCAGAAGAATATACCATGAAAGTGGAAGAAAGGCATACCTTATGCTCAGAATAAATTAGTTCTTCCCTTGCTAATAATCAAGGCCAGTCAGAAGAATATGTTCTATTGTCCTTTGGTTTCTGGAACTTGCCCAAGAAAATAACCACATATAATGGCTCCAAATGCATTACACAAGATTCAGGAAAGTTTTATCAAAACCTTTTGAAGATATTCATGTGAGGCTTAAAATCCTAGTGCTAGTCCCATTCATTCAAAATCTTATAAGAGAGTTGTCATTGCTTCATAATGGAAAATGAAGTGAACTTTGGGGTACCTCCCTCAGCCGGTGAATGTGGACAGATTCACAATAGATGAAAGGCTGAAAAATCAGTGTTACTGGTGTATTCCATAAGCACAACACATAGTGGTGATTGACCTACTTCAGTGCTCATGTGAATATGAATGAAGTAACCTCAAATCCTAAAAATGCTGCCAAACATATATTTGACAGGGCAGGTCCCTTTCATTCTGCACCAGGGCAGCAACCTTGATCCTCAGGTCTCATAAAATAGCCTCCAAGACTTTTTATATGCAAATTTTCCACATGACCATGAGTCCATTTAATCTTGTCTCAACCATCGCTGTTTATCAATATTAATAATTTTTATTTTAAAATATTTAAATAACATTTGGAAATAACAGTAATAATTTTTGAGAGGCTACAGGAAATGGAGGAACGTTAGACAGGTTGCATTGTTTACCTCTAAGTAAATATCCTTTAATAAACGAATGTTGATACTCTAAAACGTGGCGGTTCTGAAACAATTGCTATGAAAACGTGTTAAAATCAGCAGCTCTCTTACATCGGTATCTCGGAGTTGCCCTTTGAAATCATTCCTCATGGGAAGCTATTATGCTGCAGAAAGCAGCCTGAAATCTGCTCCCACACGAGAGCAAAAGCTAAATACCTTGTGTAATACAACAGTGCAATTACAACAGCAAAAAACAAACACAGGCTCCAGCACTCTCCCATGTGTCGCAGCCCCCAGTGCTCTCTGCTCCATGTCTCCATGTCATGGTCTGTTACTCCTTGCTGCCATTTCTTGACCCCTTCCTGTCCTCAGGAGAAGTACAACAAACAGCCCTACACGGGATACCCCTGCAGCTATAGCCAAGGTGTCACTCGTGTGGGCTGCCCAGCAAACGGTGCCTCAACTCTCCCTTTGAATGGCCAACTTCATCCCTGGGGATTCTCTACTGAGGCACTGGAAAAGGTTCCCCAGAGAAGCTGCCCCATCCCTGGAGGGGTTCAAAGCCAGGCTGGATGGGGCTTTGAGCAACCTGCTGTGGTGGGAGGTGTCCCTGCCCAGGGCA
>BJBW01010488.1:46442-68827 GCA_004320125.1 Scolopax mira | reverse complement strand
TTCACTTGGAGGGTGGCAGAGCCCTGGCAGAGGCTGCCCAGGGAGGTGGTGGAGTCTCCTTCTCTGGAGACATTCCAAACCCACCTGGAGACGTTCCTGTGGGACCTGCTCTGGGTGGCCCTGCTCTGGCAGGAGGTTGGACTACATGATCTCCAGAGGTCTCTTCCAACCCGATGTGATTCTGTAATTTTGCTTTGCTGGTCTGTAATACACTGGTTGCTATTGCCACCAACCTTTACACGGCTGCAGCAGCTGCCTGATTATCTCTGGGTGTCACTCACACCTGCAATCCTTTCCTTGACCTAGGTGCAGGACACCCAACGGCCAGTCTCCATCATTAGACACAGCACAACGAGAGACTAACTCATTGTAGCTAAAGATGGTTGATGGTTGGACTAGATGATCTGAAATGTCCCTTCCAACCCAGGCAATTCTCTGATTCTAAATAGAAAGTGTGAAGAAATGGAGACCAAGCACTCATACTGGAGATGATCTGCCTCTTCCTGTATCTATTCCCTATTGTCAAAAGAAGCAAAAAAATAACCAAAAGAAGCAAACTCTGCCAACGAGAAAGAAAAGCCCATTCCTCTTCACCGCACGATAACATGAACGCACCAGATGACTTCACATCTCCTTTTGCCTTAAAAAAAAAAAGAAAAAAGGCAGAGCTGTGTTTTATTAAGTGATGGTAAATGGTAAATTCACCCCTCAGGATTCCGGAGTGAAGATTTCTGAACAAGCTGCGTTACTGCAGGCAACACAGAGAGAGAGAAAACATCATCTGCTTTACTACTATAACGATACGACACGGCAATCAAGTTGCTGAACACATCAGCTTCTTGACAGCTTCCAAGCTTAGGAGAAGCCCTCACTTAACACACTATGCTTAATTTCCTTTGGGTCAAACTTATAAGAAACTTAATTCATTTCACAAACAGCAGCTCTGGATTTCGGCTGATGAGCAATACAGCCAGGAGAGAAAGGCCATTCAGTGTCTCCCATAGATCTGCTGGAGAAGGGAATCGATCAATTATATTTTTAGAAACACATCAGGGAAGAGAGCAGATGGTGGCCAGGTGACTCTATGTTAACACCTCTGGCACTTTGTAGGAAGAGGAAAAAAAAGATATACGTATTAAAAAAAAATAAAAATCAATCCACTCAATGAAACACCTCCGAATTATGCACTCAAAGAAAGCCAAGAGCAATCGCAGCGACAGCACTGGGCATATACATTACCAGGCTAGGGGTGGGTTTAGGCATTGTCTTCCGTGCTCTGTGGACCTTGACTTCAGTGTTAGCAGCGGGGGCTTTTTTAGCATCCATGTCCTTACTGCCCTCCCCGAGCTTGGCTGGCATCGTGGCTTGCATCTGAGAAAAGGAGCCCACAGTTCTCCCTTTGCTTGCTCCTCCTGGAAGGGTTTTTGCAGCATGGCCGGTGAGAGAAGCAAAGGTGCTGGTAGTCCTTAGAGGCTGCTCCTGTGCCATCTGCTTGGTGAGAATATATCCATTGCTCCCCGTTACAGAAGTCTGTGTGAAGTCATTAGCTTTCATATGGTTTTGCTTCCCAGTCTCGCCATCTCGTTCCGAAATGCCATTTTCTGCTATCCTATTTAATTTAGTACTAGAGTCCTGCTGGCTCACTTTCGTATTGTCCTGAGTGTTTTTAGCTGGGTTTGGGTGGCTCCCAGCTTCGCTGTGCTCACAGGAACCGTTGGTTTCACCATCTACTGCCATTTTTGGTTCCCCTGCTTGCTTTTCCGTAGCGCTTTCATCTGCAGCCATGGCATTAAACCCTGGAGAAAGAGGGAGGAGAAGGAGGAAGAGAGGAGAAAGAAAAGGGTCACAAACGACAGCAAGACTCCAAAGGAGAAGGTAGAGCTACTTAGTGGCTAACGAAGAGCAAACCTCTCCCCCCAAAAACCTGCTTGCTATATAAATATACATCCCTTTAGGCTGCTCACTCACCTACCTGACCGGGTCACCTGGCTCCTCGGTGGGTGAGACCTGGGGTGGGTGGCTCAGTTGAAAGCAGCTCAACTCATTCTCACTTCCCTCAGCTGCAGATGCGGCCATTTATTCCCAACTCTGGATTTTTCAAGGTAAATATTATCTTTAGCTTTTCCGATAACTACGTTTATTGGACCTGTATGTCAACAGCTCGCACCTCAAACAAAACCACTGCCCCATCTTGCACTCAGAGCTCTGGCAAAAGCCCTTGGCAACGCCAGACTGACACAAGTGGGGTGGTGGGGTGAGTTTTTGCAGCACAGACACAGCTAAATGTCCACTGCAGGGTTTTGCTGCCATGGGGAACATCTCAAGGAGGAACTCCCCGGCCATCACGGCTCTCCTGGAGGTGTCACCCAGGGGAGACTGGCTCCTTCACCAGAAAGAAGCAGTGTGGGAGCAGGATTCACGGCGTCATTTCAGAGGCAACACAGGGATGAAGCACGTTAAATGCAATTTTAGACTGAAATAATGACACGATTCAAAAGCAGGAAGATTCTGTAGACTGATTAAAAAGCTCATACACAGAGAAAACAGGAGCGGGCATGGAAAAAGCTTTATTTTTCCTCCTTTCTAAAGGTTTCCATGCTCCCCCCATCAATGAATTTGTCCCATCAGACCTGAGCTGAAAAAATCCAAGTATAAACACCATGTACTTGCAGAAAGGTTTCCGACATGACAAACCAGCAGCTCCCCAGGCAACCAGGAGTGATAACAATTCACTGGCACGTTGGGTAAAATGATTAAATCAACCTGCTGTTAGGGATTCCTTGTATTGTTTTCCTTCCAGAGGCCACACAGTTATGAAACGCATCACCAGTACCAGGAAAAGCTTTGTCCAAGTGGGCTGTCAAAGCAGGTAGGGCTGATTTACAACCAGCTCCAATCAAAGCAATTTTTGCCTACAGTGTTCAGAAGAGCCCCGAGTGAATCCAGAGGCCAACTCTGAACACTGGTCTCGTTTCACACTGTTCTTGAAGCCCAAACACTCAAGGAAGACAATATTCTGAGTGTCTCTGCTGACCTGGCAAAAACCTGATGCGAGGCTAAAGGATGAAGACGAACCAAGATCCTGGACCCCAAGACAAATATTTCCAGCATCGAAATGAAAGCCATCTCAGAACTGGTCAATACACTTAGAACATCCAGCCTCTGGCTTAGAAGCGTGGTCACTGCTGAATCCAAAGCTGGTTGGCCAGGGCTCTGCCCAGGGGGGACCACAGCACTCCACTTCCTCCAGCCCAGTCCTACCCATAAATTGCAAGGGTGACAGTCCTAGTCTTGCTCCTTATTTCCACCTGAAAGCCACAGATGTTGGAAACTGAGTGTCTTACTGGAAAGTGTCTTCAAACCCTGTTGCTGACAGATAACTCTTCCCTGAGGTTCAACTCTGGACACTTTTCCTGGTGAGACACCTGCACTACATGGTCCATTCCCCTCAAAGCCAGGCAGCTCAGTCTGCGATTGCCTCCCACATGGACTCAGCTGGACTCAGAGGACTTTGGAACCTCCAAAAAGAGCTCCAAAAATAGCTCACCAGTAATGGAGAGGAGCAGAGGCAGAACCCCCACCTCCAGCAGGCAGTAACCGAGTGCTTCCCCAAGCAGGATTCTACGTTATCACCTCCATCTGCTCTGATAAGATCCACAAGGGTTTGTTTTGAACAGCAACAACTCCAGGAGACAATAAAATACTGGCTTTTTCACTGGTATTTAAATCTTTGAAAAGTCTTGGGCAGAGGGAGCCAACAGCTCTGCCCTTATTCTTTCAATCAGAGAATCACAAAATGCTATGGGGTTAGAAGGGACCCCTGGAGATCATCTAGTCCGCCCCCCTGCCAGAGCAGGGCCACCCAGAGCAAGTCCCACAGGAACATGTCTAGGTGGGTTTTCAATATCTCCAGACAAGGAAACTCCTCCACCTCTCTGGGCAGCCTCTGCCAGGGCTCTGCCACCCTCACAGGAAAGAAGTTCCTCCTCATGTTTAGGTGGAACTTCTTATGTTCCAGTTTGTGCCCATTCCCTCTTGTCCTGTCACTGGGCACCACTGAGAAAAGCCTGGCCCCATCCTCCTGACACCCACCCTTTAAGTATTTATAGGCATTGATCAGATCCCCCCTCAGCCTTCTCTTCTCCAGCCTAAAAAGACCCAAGTCCCTCAGCCTCTCCTCATCTGAGACATGCTCCAGGCCCCTCATCATCTTTGCAGCCCATTGCTGCACCCTCAAGCAAATAAGCCCACACGTAAATGCACTGTTATCCAATCTGGAAGTTTTTTAAATTTTTCTGACCATCTTGGTGCTGGGCAATGGTAGAGGTGAGAGATCCCAGTGTCCACATCTCACATGGCATTTTCCATGCATTCCCAGTGCCCCCAGCAGAGCCACGAGGCTGCAGCCGCCGCAAGATCAACGTCAAACTCTGAACTAATCAAAGAAAAGCTCACGATTCTGAAGTGCAGCAGAAGTACTGCATACATTTATATTTATATATACGCACATTTCACAGATGTTTTACCTTAAGCACTTTGTAGATCATCTATACAACACCACAGACAACATTTATTCACTACCCAACTGTCCTCCTGGATAAACGCTTAAAAGAGAGAAAAGCACCTGCTCATAATCCTTGTGTTACAACAGTTCCCTCCCCCATTCCTCCTCAAAGTCAAGAATAAAAAGAAAATCGTAAAGTGGAGGGAAGCCCAGCTGACAGGAAAAGGATAACAAGGAGATGGGGGCTGAAAGCCCCATTTCATACAGAGCAGGGAAAAGCAGTGGCTGGAGCTCCCATACCCACTGGAAGGGAAAGCACCACCTCTATCACTCAAGCCAAAAAAGCAGAGCATTTTCAAGCCAAGAAATTAAAAGAATTAAGTGTTTCAGGCCAAAGTTCCTCTCTAGGGTGAGTTATTGATGGTCTTTTCTTCCCTCCACCCTTTTAAATCCATGAAGGTTGGTGATATCTGTCCAAGGGCCTGGGCCTGTATTTCCAAAACAGAAGGGCCGTTCCTCATTCCTCCCCCTGCCGCGGTGTCACCCACAGCAAGAGTCAAAACAAGGAAAAGAAAAGAAGAAAAGAAAAACGAGGAACAAGTCCTGCTGTAAAAGCTCAATGCTGAGACGACACGGGTTGGTAAATGAGATGCAGCATCTGGGCAACGAGGTTGCCTGTAAACACTGGTGGAGACTCCAAGCCCTTTGCCATGGGATCGGGTCCATGGTGTCACAGCGATGGCCAACGGGGCCCCGAGCTCATCTGTGACCAAGGGATGCTCCTGCTCTGGGGCTGCCAGGCTCTGAGCACATTTCTGCTGCCACAGCCTCCCCGGAGCAGGGCTCTCACACCCGGGGAGCACCTGGGTGCACATCTGGGTGACTATCTAAGGTACCTAAGCATCATTCTGCTCCCTCTGGTCTCCTGGGCGTCAGGCTCAGCAGGGGAGCCCAGTGCTGAGCACGGCAGGGCAAGGAGAAGATTCTTTTTCTCCTTTTAAAGCAGCCATCTCCGCACCTGGGAACACAAAGGTTGAAGCTGCAGCACCTTCCTTGCTCATGGCAACTCCTTCTCTGCAATAAGAGGGGAAAAAACCAAACAAACAAAAAAAAAATAGAGAAAAAGGCCCCTCCACGAATTTAAAACCCTGACACTCTCTAAAAGCAGCGTGAGGTTTATTTGAGAGCAAAGTGACTGCACGGCTCACACAGCATCGTTGCTCTTGTAAACCAGCTGCCAGGGATGAAGTGACGCCGAGGCTAATGGAGAACTTCGTCACCCACTCCCCTTCCTGCTCCTGCCTCGGTGGAACTTTCCATCTCTGGGGCCAGGGAAGGAGAAAAGGAGTGGTTTTGCCTCAAAAGGTCAAGCGAGATGCAGCACCGAGTCAGGAGCTGTGTACATTAGGAGCAGAACTGAAATCACTTGCAATTCTCGTAAAGAAACAAACCACTTTTTAATGAGTTTCTCTCCGAGTCAGGCTAAAGACAATGTGGCCTAATAAAGCATGAGAGCAACTTTTTTTCCTCTCATCTCTTCTATCTCCCTGCCCCTGTCAGAGGGAAAGATGGACCTAAACTCATACCCACACGTGAAACCAAACAGGAACCTTTCCCCACGAACAAGGAAACACAGTCTCACCCACAGCATTTTTTCTGCCTGTATTGAGCAATTTTACACTGAAGGGTCTAGTGAACAACTCACACGGGGCTTTACACAGGCTGGGACTCAACCCTAGAACTGGAAATTAAAGCACTTGCTGGAACACGCAAAGATCTCGTTTCCACAGATGTTGTGTTTAAATTTATAGTTCAATTATTTCTCTTCACCAGTGCCAGGGCGAAGGCAGAAGAAGACATCCCAGCTGGTCACAACAGTGCATTCCTGCAACACCTTCCACTTGAGGAACAAAGAACAAAACATCACCCCTGCCCATCCAAGGACCTCCTATGTCTCCAGAGTGCTCCCCGAAAGCACCCACCCAGCTCCCTGCCCCAGAGCTCATCCCCTGGGGCAGCAGCCACTGAGCTGTCACGAGTGACAGGCTGGCATACCAAGGACAACCAAGAAAGGGGGTGCAGGGCCTCGAAACAGCAGGTTATGAACTAGGGCAGCTCAGTTATTGCCCCACACAAGTATGAGCGTGCAACAGGAGCTCTACATGGAGATCTCCAACACCATGATCTTCACCAGTGGTGGGGCCAGAGAGCACTGGCAGGCACTTCTGCAGTGGTGACAATGTGCCTTGCTGGGGGACCAGACCCCAAAATCTTGTTCAAGGCTGCAAAGCACCTGAATTTCCTGGCTCATCTTGGACATAAAGAAAGTATGTCTGTACGTAGAGGTGTAACTCATAAAAGAACCATCAGAGATGCAGCAGAGGAGCTATGGTACATGCTACCAGGGTTCAAACAGGGATCTGCACTGACCCTTGTATCAGTACCCCGCTGAGTCAAAAGGGGAGTGAAAGGAGGGGAAAGAGAAGAAACTTCTGCCCAGAGAAACTGTGCTTGCCCCATCCCTGGAGGAGTTCAAGGCCAGATTGGATGGGGCTTTGTGCAATCTGGTGTGGTGGGAGGTGTCCAGGGACTGGGGATGGGACTGGATGGTCTTTAAGGTCCCTTCCAACCCAAACTATTCTATGAAAACACAGTAATTCACAGTGAGTCTTTAGCCTAAGCAGCACCTTTGGACACGCAAAGTTCAAGCCTCTGAAAGTTCTGACTATAGATCCCAGGTTCAATATTCACAGATAACCTGCCCAGGGGATTTTCCCAAAGGGAACAAAACCCAGAACAGATCCATCCTACGTTACAGGCCGTGACACCCATCAAACACAGGACCAGTTCCCTGCAGCAGCTCAGCCTAGACTAGAACCCAGAAGCACCAGCAGACTTGTGTGGATTCCCATTCCAACACATCATGGAATGGTTTGGGTTGGAACGGACCTTTAGACGGCATCTACTCCAAGCCCCCTGCAATGGGAAGGGAAATCTTCAACTAGATCAGGTTGCTCAGAGCCCCTGAAACTGACCTTGAACCCCTCCAGGGATGGGGCAGCCAGGCTCTCACCACCCTCACACCAAAGAAATTCTTCCCCACATCTCACCTCAATCCCCCCTCTTTCAGTGTCAAACCCTTCTCCCTCCTCCTATGGCTCCCCTCCCTGATCCAGAGTCCCTCCCCATCTCTCCTGGAGTCCCCTTCAGGGACTGGAAGGGGCTCTAAGGTCTCCCCAGAGCCTCCTCTTCTCCAGGCTGAAGCCCCCCAACTCTCTCTGTCTGTCCTCACAGCAGAGGGGTTCCAGCCCTCTCAGCATCTCTGTGGCCTCCTCTGGTCCCACTCCAGCAGGTCCATGTCCTTCTGATGTTGGTGGCCCCAGACCCAGAGGCAGCACCAGGGGGGGTCTTCCCAAAGCAGAGGAGCAAAAATCCTCCCCCACGCCCACTGCTGGGGATGCAGCCCAGGATGGAGTTGACTTTCTGGGCCACCAGCACACGTTCCCAGCTCATGTCCAGCTTTTCACCCCTCAGCACCCCCAAATCCTTCTTAGCAGGGCTGCTCTCCATCCCTTCATCCCCAGCCTGTGCTGGTACCAGGGGTTGCCCTGACCCAGGAGCAGTACCCTGCACTTGGCCTTGTTGAACCTCATGAGGTTCACATGGTCCCACCTCTCCAGCCTGCCCAGGACCCCCTGGATGGCATCCCATCCCCCAGGCATGTCACCCCACCACCCCACTTGCTAAGACTTCACTCAATCTCACATCTGTGTCAGTGATGAAGACATTAAACAGTGCTGGTCCCATTCTCCTTGATAAAGGAAAAGGATTGTTCAAGTTAAGAGAGAAATCTCAAACTTCAGGGTGCTTTTCCAGCCCACCTATCCCAGACCCATACGGTTTCACCTCATCCCTAAGCCAGGAAACAGGGCTCAAAGAAACTATTTCATGCCCTCGTGCAAGTCTGCTGCAATGATTCCATGGTCACGCAACACTCAAAAATGTCAATTCTTTGCCAACACTAAACACTGTTATTAACAGAATTTAGGGACATTAAGTAATTGAACTCCTGTGACAATTCCAGCTGGGTAACGAAGGTCAGTGAGGAAGACCACAGATACAACAAGAACCATGCAAACCATTGTGTTTTACACACATGGTATGTTTGGGAAGAGAAGGACACAATCTGAACAAGAACGGAGAGTATGCAGTTCACATCTTAAGACCCTTCTTTCCCCAGTAACAGAACTGGACAATGGCCTGTAGTGGGTGGAACACGAAGCCTCAGGACTGCTCCTGCACAGGGAGAGTTCTCAGCTCCCTTCTGACACGCAGCATTTGCTTTAAGTCAAAACCAGTCAAGACACACAAGGCGCAGAAACATTTCCCTTCCCACCTTCCTTCTGGATTTTACCTCCCCAGACTCCTGCCACTTACCTTAAGATCAAACAAGAGCTAAAGAAACCAGCTTTACACTCCTGAGCCAAGCGAGGTGAGGGATCAAAGAGAGTCTCCTCCTAGAACAAGGCGACCTCACGCCGACATCTCAGGCTTCATCTCAGCTCTGCCCAGACCAGAGGTCCACAGCTGGTGTCAGCACCAGCCTCACGTGCTCCCGGTTAATATGCAAGCATCTGATGCAGCATTCAATATTTTGCTTGTTCTGAGCTTTACTTTCTAACCACAGCACCTCGACAAAACATTACGCCAGGCAGAAGAGAAAGAAAAAGCAACCCCTCTACTCGCACGCATCTAAATTAAGTCCAAAATTTTGTTTCTGGCTAAAACTAGGTATTTTGATGGGGTCAATTCAGTGCTTTTCTAATGCGCTATTATGGAAAGAAGAACAAAAATACACCAAATCCCTGCAGAGTTATGAGAAGTAACTAGTCAAGGAATAATAAAGCCATGGAAAGAAAAGGGGGAAGGAGGGGAAGATAAAGGATGGTTTTGGTTTGGGGTTTTTTTTTCCCCTAATCCCGTCGACACAATATTAAGCCCCCAGATTTGTGCACGTGCGACTCACAGGCAACCACGCGGGAAAGACTTCGTCAAATTAACACGTGGCCCACATCCTGGCAAGTAAAAGCCAGAAGGATCAAGGCAGAAGCCAGGAAGCATCCCACACGGCCAGGGGGATGTCTAACCCCACCAGCCACCCCACAGCCACCGGTGCCTGTTTTGTAGCAACAGAGAAACTTGCAGGAAAACAGAAAGTTCACTTTAACAGAGGGAGGAAAAGGGCTCCGTGGTGGAGCGGTGGGGATCAGAGTTCAGTTAAACCCAGGCACGGGGAGGAGGTTCAAAGTAACTCCTCTGAGCTCCACGGCCACACCAAAGCAGAAGTGAAAATGAGGTATCGTTCTGGAAGTGGGGGGTGATGGAGGGACTGAAAAGCAAATTTGCATCTTGTGGGGAAGAGCCCTGGTCAGGTTCAACACGGGAGAAGGGAGCTGCTCTGTTCGTGGGAGCACACCCGAGCCCCCCGGGGGACACAGGACATCTCCAGGCCCCCAGCTTTGTTCCCATCAGGTGCCAACCTCACGAACAAGGGCTGGCCCTCGACCGAAGCAGGTTCTCACCTTCCTCCTTGTTGTTGGTGATGTCTTTCAGCAGCTCAGTCTTCATGCAGGCGTCTTTCCTTGTGTCTCCCTTACTCAGCACTGTTCGCTGTGGGGAAGTGGGGAGGGGGGAGAGAAGGGACAGGGGAGGGAAAAGAGAGATCCTGGTTTAGCTCAATCCTCGTAGACACGGTGCATTTAAAAAGAGACAATCATGGACACATCCTGTTTACATCAGGGGCAAACCTCGTTCTGCAAAATAAGGCTGCCAGGAAACTGCCACCACGGCACAGGCCACAGATAAAACCCGTCCCAGCTGGTCCCAGCTGAGGGTCCATCCCTGAGGAGAAGTGGAGGGACTTCAAGCTGAGACCTCACACACCTCTGGTTAAGGTGCAGCCCATCTTTCCCTCCTTGGGAATCCAGATGAGGACATCTGGACAGGCACGGATTAAAAATGGTCACGAAAGGTTTCTCAAGGAGGTGACTCTTATTCTCCCCAAACTACTCAGGGTTTGGGTGGGGGGAGGCAAATCGAACTTCTCATGACACATCATTCATCAGCATTTGCAGCCCGAGTGAGCTTTTGATGGGTTTGGGTTTTTTGTACCTCATTTAAAGGTAACTTACAAAATGCAAACCACCAGTGAGCAACAGACAACTCCTCATTCATAACACTCTTCATTCATAACATTATTAAAGTTAATGAGCTCCATTTTTTAATTCTATAGAATGTAATTTTTCTTCACACCCCCCCTCTTTTTTTTTATTTTTTTGTAAGAAGGGAACACCTGCTCTTCTCCTGCCTTGCACACACCTGGAGTCATGATGCTAGATCAGATTTGCAGCCTTAATACCTTCCCTTTCTCTTTTCTTTTTGAAGTGGCAACGCATACAAAAAAAAAAAAAAGGGAAAAAAAAGGAAAAAGGTATAAAAAACCCCAAATACACAAAGAGATGGGACACACAGCTCGTTGTTTTAGGGGAGAAGCTGGTCTGAGAGGGAAAGATGGTGATGGCCTTGTGTGATGGGGGAGGTGGCAATGCCCCCCTCGGCCGGGTGAAGGGCTCACCTCGCTGCCTGTGATGTGGAAGGAGAATAAGCCCTGGTTCAGGCCAACTGGTGCAAGGCAGCACAGAGAGCAGATGGTGCCCACAGCCGTGCAAATCACGAGGTTTAAAGTGCATTGAGCGATAAAGAAAGAAAAAAAAACCCACCCCAACCTGCTCATCTCCCATAGAGCAACCAAAAAGAGGTAAGAGGCACCGATGAAGCCTGGTCTATCAGCCCCAAAACCATTCCCCACCAGCAGCTTGTCCTTCCCCACATGGGTTTTCGTCTGAAGCTGGTGGGAGAGATGAGCATTGGTGTTGGTATTGCTATTACCAGCCACCCTCTCATCTTTGTTTCCCAGTGGACTCAGCTGCAACACCAAGTTATCACAGTGTGGGGTCTTCCTTCCTTCCTTCCCCGCAATCTCAGCAGCCCCCCAACCCGTGCAGACCAGGGAGGGCTCATCCAGCACCAGGTCCCTGCCCCTGGGCCACCACAGCACCTGAGAGACCATCCTGTCCTATACCTAAACACCACAATCAGCAAAGCAAGACACAGCTGATAGGAAGGAGGAATCTCCAAGGGAAAACCTCCACTGCCTGCCTGCACGAAGCTCAGGGCACCTTCAAGGACTGCCCCTCCAGTGAGGAGGAGGAAGGTGGCTGTGGGTGGCTGCCGAGTACCAGTAAACACCAAACATGGCCACGTCTGGATGCTCTCAGCAAGAAGGAACCTGTGCCCCAAGCACACCACCTTCAGATTGTGAGAGACACACCAAAAAGCAAGCTGTGAGCATCTGAACCCCCAGCTCAGCCAACCCAGGAGACAGCCTGAACCAGAACATCCCCCCAGCAGGCACACTGGCCAAAAGCTTCCATCAAGAAACGATCAAAAAAGTCCAAAATTGTAACAGCAATCAGCTCTTTTTTTAAGTGTTTATTTGCTAAGCCAGTAAGATATATATCCTTGCTGCAAACATCTGCTTTTAAGCCCTACCTCTCCTCTGCCTGGACTTCTTGTAAACTGGCAATAACTTCACTTTTCTCACAGGCTTACCCTGCTGCAAAGAGAACAGCAGAGAGCAGGGGCTCCCAGGCCCTCGCCAGAGACACCAGCAGCAGATAAAGAGCCTCTGTCTAACAGGGACCAGCTTGTTCTCCCAACCTTTGTTGCCACAAGGAAAAGTCTGGGTATTCCTGCTATTAAACTGACTCACACCGGAAGCGCCGGGATTTTCAGCAGGTCATTTTTACCCATTCGATTCTTAGGGTTTGGGTTTTTTTTTTTTAATTTTATATGCAGCAAACCCACTCCACAAATCATCCACGCTCTCCCTTCCCCAGAGGTGTTGCTGCTGCTAAAAAAAAAAGCCATGGCAGGAACCCTGGAGTCAATCAGACCTCGGAGGTAAACGACCACCCTCCTTCCTCGCTGCAATTAACAGGAGCTCGGGGCTGCCCCGAGTCCTGGCCAGGGGCAGAAGCTCTCCAAGAAGATTTTCCGACGCCAAGAGAGGCCAGAGAGAAATTACAGCTTTTCCCTGAAAGAGTAAAAAAGCTTGGGGCCAAGGCAAGGTGGCACCTGACAGACTCTCTTGGTCCCCAGCAGACCCCACCAGCAGCATCCCAACTTCCATGCCTTGCTCTGAAACAAACAAAACTCAGCATCCAGGTAGAAAATAAAATGAGAATCATAATAAAAAGAGCCAACTGTGAATTTTGAAGCATTTGGATCAAAAGGAAGCTACAGGAAGCGCTCAAAGCCTGTTCCCCCCAGGCTATCTTCTCCCCTTGATGCTCCATCACCACCCGGCACCCATCACCAGGCACCCCCTCCCCAGCCCATTCATTCCCACCAGCCCCACGGCTCCACCCAGTCAACTTCACAACAACTTCACCCCAAGTGTCAATACCTCCATTTTTTGTGTGTGTGTGTGTTGGGTTTGGGGTTTTTTCCCCCCCTTCCGTGCCCTCCCTTAAATTCAGAGCACACTTCCCTTGCTCCCACTCCCCATGCCCAAGCCCTGGCCCGCAGATTGGCAGGGAAATCCTATACCCACCCTCCCCGCCGAGAAATGTCTGCTCTTGCAGCAGTCCAAACAAAAGCCAACTGCCAAGCACGGGCTGCTTCACAATAAAAGTCTCACCCTCGCCATTATTTTTGTCTTTTCCTTCCCCCCCCCACCTCCTCCTTCCCTCCTTTCCCGCAGCCGTTCATTCCCTCGCCCACCCCAGGCTGATTATTAACCTTCATGGAGGGAGAGCCCCCATAAAGAGAACACACCACCACCAACGAAGCCTCATCCCCCTCCCCAACTCTTTCATTTTTAGGTTTCAAGGGGAAGGAAAAATTATTGCATCTGAAGAAAGACTGGTTTAAGTCCTCGAAAGGGCTTGGAAAGCCACGAGGATCCAAGCAGAGGAGCTACTGCTGGGTTAGTTTTTCCTCTCTACCTTTGTTTGCAAGAAAATTAGCTTCCTCTCCTCCGTGAGGTGTTTGGAGGGGATGGAAGATGGGTCAGATGGGCCAAGGAAAGGCTCTGCAGCATTTCTAAGCAGATGATGACTAGAAACTATAGTGGTGCCTTTAAAAGAGAAAAAAAAAAAAAAGGAGGAAAAAAAAAAAGCAAAGCTGGGAAACACGGAAAGAGCATTCTCAGCCTCCTCCTTGGCATTTCCATCAGCCCATCGTGGTGCCCCGCACAAAGGCAAAGACAACACACACACAGCACAACTCCAACCCATCACAGCTTACCAAGCCCCAGAGAGCAGCGAGTTCCATCATGGCCCAGAGCAGGACAGAGCAGAGGTTGATGTGTTAAGATGTCTACCTTCACCAGGGGCTTTTTTTTGGGGGGCTTAAACATCAACTGTGTAGAACCTGAGGCTCTGCAACAGTTCTGATCGGAGCCCTGCAGCTGAAGCAGGTCAATATGGAGGAGGGTTGGGTACAGGAGGACCCCTCTGAACCTTCTTCTCACTCCCAGCCAGGGCAGCGGTGGCACCAACACCTCTGCCCAGGACCCGGTGAGACAGGTAGGACTGACCCAGCCGTGAGGTAGACACCAAACCCTGGGAGGTGGACACCAAGCCCTCGGAGGTGACACCACTGGGCATGGCTCCCCAGCAAGGGGCAGGGACACATGTCCCAACGCCAGCTCCCCAGGATGTCACCTCCCACAGTGAGGCATGGGATCTGCAATACATGCTGTAGCAAGGCAGAGCTCTCAACAAATGATGCAACACCAGCAGCAGCAGATTCTCATTCACTCATTTTTTCCTCTCTATTTGTCCTAAAAAAATAATAAATAACACAATCCGAGCCAGCTTTCTCATCATAACCTTTGCCTCAAAGAGAAGACAAACATTTTCTACTTTAATTATATAGGAAGCAAAGATTAAAGAAACTCTTGTAGAAAGAGAGTGTTTCTCTTGTAAGCACATGAAGGCTCTTCTTTTCAGATCTCGGGGCTGCTCGGGGTCCTGCCGTGCACGGGCAAGGTCTGGGATCACTGCTCGTGGGGACGGTGACCACGGGCCTGTCATTAGAAGAGCAGCATTTAATCTGGAGAAGGAAGGACACGTAACCACCGGCATACCTGGCCTACAGAGCACTCACCCGTCTCAAAGCTCCTTTTTCTTAGGGTTAAGGTCACTTCCTTATAAGCGTCCTGCAACCATGTGAACATGGAATTTTATCTGTGGCTCGCAACAAGCACTGCCCTCAGCCTGAAGTTTGTCCCCAAATCAAATTCTTTGCAATTCTTTTGTCTCCTTGAATGCCTTTCATCCAGACTCTTCCTAAGAGAAAAGAAACACTTCCTTCTCTGCCCCCATGTCCTCTCTCTGATTCCAGCCGCACAAATCAGCTCCCGAAACAGGGGGAAGGGTAGAAATGAGGCGCAAGTCCCTGCACGCAAGAGCTGGGAACAAGGAGACACGTGCATGAAACACAACAGGACTGAAAGTGGCTTCTCACGAGCCAACGCAGTCCATGATGGCACAAAGGCTTCAGGGGAGGGGGGTTTGCAGAGCCTGTGTCCCCCTGCAAAGGGGAGATGGATTTATGCCTCCTCACCGCTTCCACGCTGAGAAGCGTTGTGCCCATCTCGCTGTGTCCCAGTGGAGTTAAAGCCAGTGAGACTTGTGTGTGCGGGCAAATGTAAATCCAGAGCAGACAAAGGCATCTCCTCCTTCCCCAGGCCGAGGGTAGCAAGAAGTACAGCCTCCCCCTGCCTTCCCCATGAGCCCCAGAGCGAAGGAGGGGGGAGAAAACCCCAACATGGAGACCAAGATTCATCACCATCTCTAGCAGAAGCAAACCAACCACTTCAGAAACAGCCAGGTCCCCCCCAGGAAGGCTCAGCCAGGACAAAACGTAGCACCAAGAGGAGCCTGGAGCAAGCACATTGCAGGGGGAAGGCAGTGCTCACCCCCATTGATGGGGCTCAGGCACCTCTTCATCCTCCTCCACACTCCTCTTCCTCCCACCCCCAAAGCACCACAGCTGGCGGAGCAGCCCCCTTCTCCCCTGCCCATCCCCTGGATGGCAGAAGCCCCCAGCCATGGGGGAGCTGGAGGACCTCACTTGGGCTGCCCACCACCACCTCCAGCTGGGTCACCTCCAGCCATCTAGCGAGCCAGGAACGGGGAGAGGGGAAAGGGAGGGGAAGAAGACAATTAAACAACCAACCACCACCAACAACAAAAGACAACCAAAAAAAATAATAAAATAACACTCATCATAAAACTTGCACCCTTGGGCCTGTCCCTCTAATAACTACAGCAGAACCTCACCAAGGCTTTACCCTCCTGCAGGGTGAGAGCGCGACACGGGGCAGGCCCAGCACCCCGAGCCCTGGAGGTGGGAGATCCTCACCCCCTCTCCTCCATGGCCTACGGGCTTCCCCAGCCTGAGGCCTGTTTTTTCTGCTCTGTCATTAAAGAGTGGAGCTTGGTCTCTCTCTTTTTTTTTATCTTCCCCCCCCACTCCCTCTTCAATCCCAAGAATTGCAGGGAATTAGATCATCTTTCTGGGCTCACCTCCCCCTACAGGCAGCTCCCGAGCATGCTCAGCTCGGCCTGGCGCTGCCATTTCATAACGGCATTGTTTACAGACACAGCCTGACCTGCCATTTTTTAAGAGGAGAGGGGAGGGGGAGAGGGAGAGGAGCGGGGCCTTCCTCACCCCCCCCCCAGCCCCTCACCATAAAAAAACATTAATAACCCCCCCACCTCCTGAGGAGGGAAATGGCAAAAGCGAGGAAAGCAGCCAGGCTGCGGCTTTGTGGTGGTGGTTTTGTTGGTTTTCTTCTTGTTTTGTTTTGTGGTTGCTTTTTTTTTTCTTCTCCTTTTCCCCCACCTTGATTTTGGGTCAAAATCCAAAACATCCTTCCTGTTTTTGGAGGCAGGTGAACCCCTCTGGAGACTGGGGGGAGTGGGGAGGAAAGGTCTGGCAGGGCGCAATGTGAAATGCCAGCCATGATTTTTTTAGCTTCTTCAAATCACCACCATACTTCAATGTCACCTAAAAAAATGAAATAAAATTTAAAAAAATCTAATACCCAGCCCAGTCTGCCATCCTCCGTCAAGCCTTCCCCTGCAAGAGAGCCTTGGAAAGATGGCATTTCCCTTGAATAAACAAGTTGGCTTAGACCCAGCACATACAGTTTTCTCCTTTAAATGCAAACCAGAGTATTTTTGCAGGCAGACAGGAAAATGAGGAGAGGAGGAGGGGAAAAAGTTCCTCATTTAACACCAAGTGCTTCATGAAAAACCTTTGCAAGGTGGCTCTGAGCCCTTCCATGTTCCGGGTCCTCTCCCCGTCCGCTGCTGATCATATTTTACAGGTGAAAGCAGCTCTGATTCATGACGGAGAGAAAATGCCAGAAGAGCTGGAGGTTTCCTCATCCTTGGAACAAGGACAAGTTGTGAGAAGCTTCCTTTGCGAGAGGCACTGCGCTGCTTCCACACGGCATGGCAGCCTTGCAGGGAAGGCACCTCAGATCTTCTTAACCCCCACCACGTCCACCTGCCTTCCCCCTCCTCATGGGGACCGAAGGAAGAAGATAAATAAATTACCTGCTTGGGGGGAAGCAAGCTGTTACGTTGGATCCCAGAATATTCTTTTAAAAAGCTTGCTCTGCATTTTTTTCCCCCCTTCTGATTACCCACACCCCCCCCTCTTTTTTTAAGGACACTTTCCAATTAGCTTGTACAGTGTGTGAGCTTCGCTCCGGCTGCTTTCCTGACTAAATCCTGGCAGGCATTGCTGCCCGGCCTCCTCCTCCTCCTCTGCCCCCCTCCAGGACCAACGCCACCGTACAGCAACGCCAGACATTTCCTCCTCCACCCAAGTGATCAAGGAGCTCATGCAGCCATGGGGAGGGACGGATCCCATGGGACCAAGGGAATCACCAGGGGACATCAGGGTCTCCCTCCGCAAAGAGGGGTTTGGTGTCAAAACCTCTTGTGTTCGCAGGAGTCCAAAATAACTGGCTGGAAATGGTTGTTAAGGGTTATAAATTCCAGATTCGTTTCCAACTCACTGGCATTTCATGTTGTTGCAGGAACATATGGTCTTCCGAGCCTCAGGAGCGGGGAGCGCGCTGCCAGAGCCCCCAGCCTTTCGGCTATGCCAAAAGCAAGGTGGCCATTCCTCAACCAAGAGTGGGAAGGGGAGAAGGAAAAACTTCAGGGAAAAGCAGCAAAAAGGACAACAAAGAGGAGCAAGAGGAATAAGTTCCTCAGACCAGCTGACCAGGAGGGTGAAACTCCTTAAAACTCCTTGTTTACCTGAATACAACAGCTCCCCGCCATTGCATGAGATGCATGTGGTCCCCTTTCCTGAGGAGGTGGCACCACGGTCAGGGAAAATGGGCTCCACTGTGGGGAGAGGACGATGGCCACAGCCCCAGCTCGAGCCCCCAGGTCCAGGACCTGATCCTGCCCACCTGCACCTCTCCTTCCAGGCCCAGGGGTGGTCTGGTGAGAGTACCATCAATAGAAAATACGTCCCACGTGTGCTGCAGAGCCCAGTTCTGTCTAAATGTCTTCTTGGGAAGAGGGGAAGGGTTTGTGCCGGCACTTAAAAGTCAATTAAATATATGAAGAGGAAAAAAAACCACAAGACCCCAAGGCCCTGTTTTGAGGCTCTTAACCCTTGCTGAAAAGCAGCACGAAGCCCAGACCTCAGGTTTCTTTCTTCCCTCCAAAGTAGGTCAGGCTTCTCAGCGTCTCTCTGCAGCTGCTTTCAACCGGCACCAGCTGGCAGGGACGGAGCATGGGGTTGTTTTCAGCCGGCTGTCACGTCGGTGTCACCACCACGCACGACCACACCTTGCACACCTCAGTGGTTTTATTTTGGGGTTGCTTGTTTTCTCAGCCTTCATCAATCCCAAAGCACATTTCTGTCCCCTGGATGGGAGCCGATCAGGCAGCACATCAAGGCCTCTGCTCTTCACTCTTAAAAAGAAATCTCGTTTCTCTCCCCATGACTTCTTCTGATGCCTTTTCCTTTAGGACACACATCTTCTAGATGACAAATAATGAGCATATTTATAGTCCAGTGGAGACACGACAGATATTTTGATTAGGTATCGCAGACCTAGAGAAAACTCTCTAATCTTTTAAATGCCATCTTCACATCTCAATCCTTGATTGAAAATGTAGTATCGCATCCTCACTGCAGTTTCAGCAAGCTCTGGTTGGTATTTTCCCCTCTGGCAGGGGTACCCAGTCCCCCCCAAGGCCATGGGACCTTTGATGTCCACCCCAAGTCCCACCAAGCCAACAGAGCTGCCTGCATGTAGCACAATCAACAGCAAAAAAACCCCCAAACCCCAACCACCCAAGAGCAACGCAGGGCCGGGGGTCTGAATTTTAGGCAACTTCAAAAATAAGCTGCAGACATGGGCCTCCTGCCATGAAATCAACCACGGATGTTTCCTTTTAATCAGCTGTTCCTTTGGATTGCAAGCTACTATTTAAAAAAATTTAAAAAAAAAAAAAAGAAAAGAAAAGAAGAGAAGAGAGAGGGGAGGAAGCCACCCCAAAATGAAAAGGACTGTTTACTCCTGGTAAAATAATGTTTGCTCTTGCCTGCACGCACAGCAGCGAGCTGTAGGCTTGCCTGATGGAAGCTGGATGCAGAGGCTGTCAAGAGAGACCTGGCGAGGAGGTGCCATGTGGCCACAGGCCCTCTCCTCCCCTTTGGAAGCTCAGTCTTCGAGCAGCTCACACACCCCAAGCTTTGCTCCTCTTGCCTACAAGAGCTGCAAGCAGGGAGGGCTCCTGGGAGAATCAAATTTTCCAGAAACTTCACACTTTAAAAAAATTTTTTTAAAAAGCACCAAAAAAACCCAACCCCAAACGAACAAAAAAAAAACCAAAAAACCAAAACCAACCCCAAATCCAACCCCCAAACAAGCCTCCCCATCCCAGAAGACACATAAAAGACCACCCGGATGCAAGGAGACAAAGCCCAAGCTCTCCCGGAGCGCGGCGAGGTCGGATGCAGAAGTACCTGCAAAGCCCATGGCACAGAGCAAGGCAAGGACCACCCCAGCACAGCCGGAGCTCAGCCAGCCTCCTCCAGCCTGCTCCCAGCCCGCCCACGGGGCAGGAAAAGAAATGTACAGAGAGGCAAATAAATAAATAAATAACCCCCAGCCATGATTCCCCGAACTGCCTTCCTCCTCCTCCTGTGTGAGGCTGCTCCTGCCCCAGCTCGGCTGTGGGGAGCCGGGCACAGGAGGTGGTGGACCCCGCTGTACCTGTGGACATCTGTTGTCTTCTTCTGGTGAAGACTCAAAGAGTTGCATATTCCAGATCCTCATGAGCAGTGATTCAGTTTCTGCTCATGTGATAAAAGCTCCCTCTACAGAGTGAGCATGCCCAGAGGAGACCATTTCACTGCTCCCTCCAAGCCGCAGCCATTTCACAGAGAACCTGCCGGCTCCAGGGGCCTCCATTGGAGCACGATTATCCCGGGCATCCTGGGGACGCACCGGTAACGCGGATCATCTGTCAACTCTCTGACAGGGTGCCAAGGCCTCAAAAGTGAGCCCTGGCCTGAAATAAAATCTATTAAAAAAAAAAAAAAAAGCCTTTTAAACCCTAGGTGTTCTGTCTCGGTGGCCTTCAAGAGTAGCCCTTGCCCGTAGGAGGAGGAGAGGTGGAGGGACAGGGAGGGACACTGCGTGGCTCGGGGATGCTCCTGGGATGATAATATGTCCAGCTTAACGAGGCACCCGAGCTCTGGGATGAGGGCAGACGGTTAAACTGGTTCAGTGTGCAGCCTCCAACACTGCCAGTGCATCTGAGATCCCATCTGCTGAGCTGGAAGGGAGCTGGTTTTCACTCTGAGGACTAATAAGACAACCTGACCCGGTACAACCAACCCTAAAAGGGACAAACAGGGTGATTAAGAAGAGGGGAGGGCAAAATGTAATGAGGGGGCAAAACCCTAATGAAGGGACAGAGCATTACGAGGTGCGGGAGCTCTGAGCTCAGCCCATGTCAAACCATAGGATGCAGCTGGCCCAGCAGCAAGATAAAAGAAGAAATTTAACTTCAAAATAAAAGTAGTTTGTCTCTGTTCCACTTAACAATTAGGCATAAACTCTTGGCAACCTTCATATCTGCTCAAGCTCCCAGTAAAGCTGCCGGAGCCAGTGGCAGGAACATCTGTGAGCAGCGATGGGCTGGGCTGGAGGGGGCTCAGACGCTGGAGTGACTCTGATGGGAAACAGGGGCTGGGGGTCGAGCCCCACAACCTCCCACCAGGAAAGGGGAGGGTGGCCACGGCCCCCGGGGAAGAGGCCATAAGGAAAAGGAAACTCAGAAATGGGCTGTGGCACCACCCGCTTCTCCTTGGCTGAAGGAAAAACAGTTTTCCAAAACATCAAGATCTGGGAAGAAATAACAAAAAATAAATAATGAAGACGAACTGAGTTTAATGTGTTACGGTGGGCTGGGGGGGGTGGGCAAGAAGCAGCTTGCAGTGTAGGGAGGCAAAGAAAGCCATTGAAATTCCTAGAAAGGTTTTGAGGAGCCCAAGGATTTTTGTGTGCTTTGCCCCAAAGGCAGGGGGTGAAAATTCAGACCTGTCCTTGTCCCCTCTGCCAGTGGTCCATCGCAGCCTGCAAACATCAACACCCCACGGCTCCTCCTCATTCACTGCCCTGTGCAGGCACATTCTCCAAGGGGCACTAGTTAAAGCAAGAGGCAGCAAGGGACCTGCCCGGGCACCGAGGACGTGGCGTTTCTCTCCCTGCTCTGGAGAGGGTTCAGTACTAAAAACAGTTAAAACACAGGAGGCTAAATCGAGACAACTGAAATTCACGGGGAAGGAAGATTTGAAGTGACAGCATAAAGCAAGGATCTCTCCTTCACCCACTGTGTTTTTGTTTGATGTAAATCTCAAGTTTTAATATAGACCAAATAAGATTTTCTATCAGAGGTGTAGAGAGAACTCATTTCAGACCAACGGGAAAATCCCCAAACAAAAGCAACAAAACCCATCTACCCAGACGGAAGCCGCGTTATCCACCGCATCAAAAGATTCCTGTAGTTCAAGCCAAAGGTGGCTTTAAAACAGTTGATGCGTTGCCCTTCCTTGCAGCATGAAATTACCAAGCTTTCATTTAAAAAACCCCAGAAATAGAAATAAAGATACCAGGCAAAGGGGGTGGCAATGAGCTCCTGCAGCCAACGTCCCCTTCCAGGGGGAGAGTAAGGAGGGGGAACCACCCCAGAGCCCCGGCACGAGGGCAGGTCTCAGCCCTAGACATGGTTTTACTGCTGAGGTTAAATATACGCAGGGAGCAGAAGCTACCAGAGATGCTTTTCATGTCACACAACCATCCTTGAAAGCAAGAAACGCTGTTTAAAAAAAAATAATAAAATATAGTAAGAAGCCAGGCTGATATAGGTACTGCAGATGCTTCAACTTGAGCAAAGCAAGAGATGGGTGTTCTTCCAGCATCTCTGCACGGCACCACCTTCACGGGGGATGCTTGTGGGTTGATGAATAAGACCTTAAATTTATGCCACCCAACAGGAGAGAAGAGCTTTGGGGGCACAGGCACTGCTGGGCCCGAGCAGGGTCAGTGGGGTTCAGAGTGGTGTCTCCTGCCCCAGGTGCCCCGTCTCCCCCATTTCTAACCAGCCCAGCTCCAGGCTGCCTGAGGAAGTGTTTTTCTAACCATGAAACCAGCCCGTGCCACATGAAACTTTCCTCTTTATTTAACCCACCGACTCTCCAG
>BJBW01010488.1:0-45182 GCA_004320125.1 Scolopax mira | reverse complement strand
GCCTTCTGCCAGCAAAGCCGCCTGTCAAAATGGCTGCTGACATTCCTGCTGCTGGGTGCCTAGATCCTGCCCACAAACCTCAGCTGGAAAACGTGTCCCTCTTCTTTGACCTCACACCTTTTATTTATTTATTTTTTTTTTAAAGGGATTTGGGCATCCTGGTGAAAATAACCAAGTTCTTCACTGGAGGAGAACTGGTGCTTCACGATGCCCTTAGAGCTCTCCCCGCGCCATGAGCTCGTCGATGAAATATCCCCCTCGATGGCTCCACAAGCAATTCCACCGACGCTATAAAATGTTTTGCAAGGAGCAGAAGGAGCAGATGAACTCTTTAAAAAAAAAACAACAAAGCTCCTGCCTCCGTGCAAATCTCACGCCAGTTAAGAAGAGGGGAGAAATAAAGCAAGCACGATGCGTGGAGGGAACTGGCTCTAAAGAGGCTGCTTTTCAGCGACTGCCATAAGGTGGCAGTGAGTCTTTAAGGCTACCTTACACCTTTCACACAAGCACAATAGGAAATTATCACCCGAGTGGTTTTCCAGCATCTGAAACTGTTTAACTCCAATTTCCTCATCAAGGGAGCCAGACCATACATGAGAACTTGAGGCTGAGATCACCGCAAGGAGGAAAAGCCACCGGGATCAATGTGAACAGCCCCAAACGCAGCCCCCCATCCGAGCCAAAGAAAACCCAAACCCTTCCCTTTCCCTGCACAACCACAAAGCCATTTCTTTTACATAAATGCTTTTCTTTGTGCGTTCATCCAACCACAAACAAGCCGGTGCCCAGGAAGGAGTAGGAGAGGTTCTGCACGGCCAGCAGGCCAGGGCTCCAGCAGACTGGAGCATAGAGGCAGCACCAGTAAGGGAGATGGTCCCCAGCTGGGTGCGGGGCTGGGATGTCAAACAGGCTCAGAAGATGCTGAGGAAGCGTTGGGTACGCAAGAAACACGGAACCCGGCACGAAAGAGGCAAGTTAATTTAGGTAATAAAGTGACTCATCGTGCAGATTGACCCCAACTGAGTGAGACCGTCACTGGGGACGGAGCAATCAAATCAAAAATCTGTGTTTTGCTCTCTCCCAGTCACCCCCCAAACCAGACTAAGAAACAGCCAGAGTTGCCCTGAAGAAAGGGCTGGTCTATGTCACTGCACCCAGGCTAAAGACAGACCGTGATCACAGAGGTTTCTGTTAATAAAACACAATCACTTTGCAATACGGATGGCGTCAGGGCCTTAAGCTCCTGCCTTACCTTTCCTTAGAGCCAGGCTCAAACCTGGAGCGTGGAGCGTCGCACACCTCCCCCGGGGAGATGGGGCCCAAGCTGATGGCCAACGTCTCCACCGCCGGCGCCACACCAAGTCAGACTGTCCCCACACCTCCCTAATACAAACACCGAGAGCCAACGTCAACCTTTTATTGGCATTTCACCACCCAGTTTGCTCATAGGACAACTGGAGGCGATCGGCTCGGGCAGCACATACCTGCTGGTTGCTTACACCGTCCTTCTAAAAAGCTGGCAACCGAGGACCCAATCCAAAAGCCCAAGGTAGCCCAACTCCGAGAGGCCCCTTCCTTTCTCCAAACCCACCTGCCAGCATCTTGCACCGCTGTCAGAAGCACAGAAAATCCCTCAGCTAAAGGAATAAACAACCTCTCTGTTCCCTCTTCTCCTCGCCAGTTTGGAGGACCTGATGTGGCAAGGTTTGTTTGCCATCCTTGGAATGCAAAATAAGCTCAAAAAAAAAAAAAAAAAAAAAAGAAAGAAAGAAAAAAGGGGGAGTTTGAGTTTGACATTCTTTCACCCTCCCACAATCACAGACGGATCTGGATTTAAGCTGCGGGGCAGGTCTGCGCCCTGCAAGGCTTCCCCATTAATAATAATTAGCGAGCGAGCGGCGCAGCCCACGACGGAGAGGTGATCACATGCCTTCCAAGATGAAGGCACAACCCGGCAAGTCCCCGCAGCCCTCGCTGCCGGCCCCTGCTGCTGTCACTTCATGTCACTGCCCTGACAGGAGACAGGGCCCTTCCTTCTTTATATAGGTTCTCCAGTCGGGAAAGGTCAGCACTTCCCAAACCCCTCCCCGCGGATCCGCAGGAAGCGGTTTGAAGCCATCTCGTGTCAGTGGGTTTTAACTCGGCTGCTTTTGAATCGATTCCAACAGTTTTTACTCCATCCGGTCTCTCCCGGGGGCCGCAGGAAGGACTGGGCTGGGTTTGTCCTACCTCCAGTTCCCCGTCCGTGGGCTCCCTCCAGCTCCCGGCTCCAGGCCTATGGCTCCTCCAGCCACAAATCCATCGCGCTCCATGGGTGCAGCCTCCACCACCCCGGAGCATGCTCAGTTACCGGCTGAGCCTCAGCCATCTCAGAGCTTTAATGAAATGTAAGCATAAGGAAGTGTCATTAGCAAAAAAAAAAAAAAAAAAAGAAAAAGAAAGGTGCAGGATTCATCCCGATGCGGCCAACCTTCCCGTCTCCATCCTCTGTCCAGGAGGTGAAGCTCTGGCTGCGGGGATGGCAGGCGTTTTTTTAGGCAGTGAGCATCTCGTTTTAGAACAAAAGCAAGGAAAATCCTGTCTCGGACAAGCCTTGTGCAAAAACGAGCCTTTCCCAGTGACACTCAAACCCAGCAGATTTTTCACTCTGGGTCTTCCACAAATTATAATATTTTCACGAAATGCCATTAATATTATTTTTTTCCCCCCAACGGGCTTCAACCGAGGCTTTTAGCTGGCGATGCAAATAGTGCTTCCCATCCATCTTAAAGCTAAACCCACCCCAGTCTACCCTCTATCACCTTGAAGATTATTTTACCTCCATTTGCAAGAAAGTTAAAAAGCAGGATGAAAGAGGGGGGAAAGAGACCCCAGCACAACACACTCCATGCTATGTTTTCCCAAAGACCTGAATTTTACGACAGGTTTGTCTGCCATGAGGCAGCCCTGAAATCGTTCTATCCTTACCTCGTCTCCTCAATGCAGTAAGGTCATCTCAAAGAATGAATAGAGGATTTTTACATTTTATTTATCCTTTCCAGTTTTCCAAACACCACAATATGCCAAGCCACACGACACTGAAGTTCACTGGGCATTTTCAGTGCCGGAGGATGACGGCCCTGCACACTGTGAATTATCTGCACGTGGATCTTTGCTTTTCCTTAAAAAGTTTAATTTCCCTGTATATCCTTTTATATATCCCCTACAGACCTCCCCTCCAGCTCCCAGAGCTACACCGGGAAGCAAAAAGAGTTGTTGCAGAAGCAACAACGCTCCGCAGGCCAGGGCAAAAATTGGTTATTTAATCCTAGCCAATTAACGTGGACCCTTCTTCCTCACGTTGGGCCCAAGCCAAAGAAAACTCTGGACGTTTCAAATCGGTTAATTGTGTGCGGGCTCTGCCGAGAGCTGGAGCTCACCTTCCCCAGCACCCATGGGCCGATGGTTCTGCCACGGAGCCTGCTGCGAGGCTGGAGTTCTGATTCTTCAAAGGAATATAAAGTGTGTATATATATATTTAAAAAAAAAAAAAAAAAATCAAGTTACTGTATCAACACAGCATTTCAGAAAAAATCAGGGTGGCAGATGAAGGCCAAAACCCAGCTTTTTTTTTTCCCCTGCACCAAATTTCGCAGGGAATCACAAAAACGCTACGAGACTTTCTGTCCAACGCAACAAGCCGAGTTAAAGCCAGGCTCTCCATCAGCCCCACGGCACCCTCATGTCCCACGTGCTACAGATCCCAACACCTTCTCTCATCTCCCCCCTGGATACGTTCAGCCCGGTCCCCGACTTCAAGCTCTTTAGCAGATTATTTTGGGACAATATTCGCGTTTGACTCCTGGACGCCAGGCGGCCTTTTGTGCCCAGCGCTGGCCACTTGCCTTCTACTAAATTATTTTCAGAGCACAAAAGGTTTGGTGACGTGACCCGGGCTAAACCCGTAACAATTTGGCACAGAGAACGGCTCCTTAGACCTCTATTTCTGCAGAAGGAAGGGCCAGTGTGTCCCCAGGCTGTCCCTTTTTTGGGGACGTTCCTGAGGAACACCCCTTTTCAGCACAGGATGCCGATTTCTCTCCGCGGCATCGGGCGGCTCCGGGATGTGGCGCAGAGATTGGTAAACCCAGCCTGACAAATTCTATTCCCATCCTCTCCCTCACCTTCAAATTGGAGGTAGTTTAAAAATAATATTCAGCCCAGATAATCCTGGGCCTCGTCTGCTGAATCTAGTGGTGGTTGCATCTCGCACAGCTCCAGCAGGTCGAGTTTGTTTCCTTGGAAACAAAGACCGATTTGCAAACGTTGCTTTCTTCCCTTTTTTTTGGTCATGGAGCCATCCATACCCGCAGCTTTTGTTGATACAAAGGAGTTAAAACAGATCTATCAACAAGGTTCATAAGAGAATTATTAATATAGATCGGTAATGAACAATTGGCTTTCTGCACTAAAGGGAAAACCACAGTTCATTGCTATTTAAAAAAATCCCTTTTTCCCCTCAATGGACACACACCGGAGACACGTCATTTCTGTTGTTTCCTTGGGGACAGGTAAGGGAAGAAAAAAAAAAAAACAAAACAAGGCAGAGTTATTTGCTTCCCCTGGGCAAGGTCCACTGGTTCCAGCGGAGGAACAACCTAAGAAGGAAATCCCATAATGCCCCTACACTGCTCTGAAAGACACACTCCTACTGCTCAAATACAACACTTTCAACACGGATTGAAGAGTCAACACAAGCTTAATAAAAAAGAAAGTGAAAACATCTTCTGGATGGGTTTTGGCAGCTGGAGGGCTGGGCAGAGACGAACCTGATGAACTTCAACATAGGCAAGGGTAGAGTGCTGCATCTAGGGAGAAATAACCCCCTGCACCAGGACAGCGGGACAGGTTGGGGGCTGACCTGCTGGAGAGCAGCTCTGAGGAGAAAGACCTGGGAGTCCTGGTGGACAACAGGATGGCCATGAGGCAGCAATGTGTCCTTGAGGCCAAGAAGGCCAATGGCATCTTGGGGGGCATCAGGCAGCAGGTGGAGAGAGGTCATCCTGCCCCTCTACTCTTCTCTGGGGAGGCACCATCTGGAGCACTGGGACCATTTCTGGGCTTCCCAGTTCAAGAAGGACAGGGAACTGCTGGAGAGGGGACAGCAGAGGGCTACAAAGATGATGAGGGGACTAGAACATCTCTCTAATGAAGAAAGGCTGAGGGACTTGGGTCTTTTTAGTCTTGAGAAGAGAAGGCTTGAGGGGGGATTCTGATCAACACCTATTGATACTTAAAGGGTGGGTGTCAGGAGGATGGGGCCAGGCTTTTTTCACTGGTGCCCAGTGACAGAACAAGAGGAAATGGGCCCAAACTTGAGTATAAGAAGTTCCACCTAGACGTGAGGAGGAACTTTGCTGTGAGAGTGGGAGAGCATTGGAACAAGCTGCCCACAGAGGTGGTGGAGTCTCCTTCTCTGGAGACATTCCAAACCCACCTGGAGATGTTCCTGTGCAACCTGCTCTGGGTGGCCCTGCTCTGGCAGGAGGTTGGAAGAAATGATCTCCAGATATCCCTTCCAACCCCATGGGATTCTGTGAGGTGTGCATCAGGGCATACGTGGGAAGGCAGCCCTTCTGCACGGCCATAATTCTTCCCCTGGAGCCTGCTCCCACCCTAGGCCCTCACGCCGGAGGCAGTAAATCCTACGGTGATGACACCCAACCCCTCTGTGAGGGCAAGGAAGAGGGAGGGAGGGCAGAAAGGGTCAGACCCCAGTTATCCACGGCCTCATTTGCCAGGTCAGTCAGTTCCTCACTGCCACAGCCTTCAGCGGGAATTAGAGGAGCTCGGCGCCTTTCAGAACTCTGTCAGATATGGCGTAAAATGGACACATGTGAGAACAGCAAAGGAAATTACGGCTCTTTAAACATGCCCTACCACATGCTGACTCAGCACAGAGCGAATTTCCCAACAGGCTTGGGCTGGGGCTGGGTTGCAATCCCTACTGGAGCAGATTTCATTCAAATCCAAGGGAGCAGAGCCCGAAAACTCCCTTGTGCCTATTAACACCAGCCTATTACAAAAAAAAACAGGGGAGCTGCATGAACAAGAAGCCAACAGGAGCAAGAAGAGCCTCTTTCCCCCACACAAAGGCCAAAGCCTTGCAATTCCCTGTGCCTGGAGAACCCCAGAGTCATTGCTGGAGCCGGAGCCCAGCACTAAATGAAGCCTGGATGATGCTCCACACCTGTGGAGGCCTTGGATTCCCAACATGGTTCAGAGCTTGCAAATGCCACTTTACCAATAAACCAGCCTTGCTGTCCTCATGCACCTGCTCACACTAAGACCAACACAGTTTACCTGAAGGGGTAAACTAAATAAAAAGTACCAAAAAAAACCCCAAACCCCATAAACATCCAGCAGAACTGCCAGAGGGTCTCACCCTAGAACTTGGAAAATTCCTCTCTGTTCAAATCCCTGATTTGATTTGAATTTTCAAATGTGGCTGAAGACTGTTCGACAGGAATAACGTGGGTTCCCATTCCTGCTGCAATCCAGTAACCCTGGAGCAAACCCCCAGGCCCCAATCTCCAAGGGCACGTGCCCTTTACCAAATATTGCCATTATTTGGGTTTATCCCAACCCGTGCCATGGTCTTAAGGAGTTCTGGAGAGCGTTCCAGCCACCATGAATTCTGAGGGAAGAAAAGCAAAGAAAACAATCTGCTTCTTCCAGAAAGAGAAAATATGGGAAAAAAGCATCTAAACATCAGCATATAAAAAAGCAGCAGATCAATATTTTGTGATTCGCTTTAGTGTACTGCAACAATAACAATACTTAGGACCTTTTATAAAGCAATTTGTAATAAGAGATGGGAATAGCAGGTAATATTTATGTCTCCATTTTCCAAATAGGGAGAATTGAGGCTTGGAGAATTAACTGCCAAGGATTTCTGGAGTGGTCCCTTCACAACCGTATGGAGCAGGGGAAGGAGATACAGGAGACCTAAATGCGAGGCCACACTTACTGGTGATTTACACTGGCCAAGCTGGGCCAGCAAAGAACACGCTGGGACAGCCCTGTTGGGATGACTTGATTTGAATCTCCCTGAATTTTGAGCACTTTGAGCTCCCTTGAGAAAAAATATCCTCCATTCATTAAAAACAACCCAAAAAATTCAAAACACATCAATGTACTTAACAAACACACCAGTATTTGCTGCCTCTGTGTAATATTCCCTGTAACTAACGTGGTTTTAGAGGGGAAATATTTATCCAAAGCAGCAAACCTGGAGATTTTCACAGCCCTTGCCAAGTTTGGAAGCAGGAGGATGCCACGGGGGTGAATCTGTGACATCAGGACCCAGCCCAGGCTCACACAGGAAGTCGGTCCCATCTGAATCAGCCGACAGGAGCAATACAGTCAGAAAAATTACTTTAGAAATGTTTTTTGTTGGGTAACTGGGCTGCAAGTCAAAGCCCCCAGGGCCAGGGCAATGAGCTCCGTTATGGGTTTTTAATGTAGATGCGTTAAACACCTGGCAAACACCTGCCTTTGGTGAAAATATTGTACCAAAACAAAAGCAAGTGTGGAAATTGAGTGAGATTACAGTGTTTACTAACAAATTTAGCTATTGCTTCCCTTTCTCTTCCCCCTCCAGCCTCTTGAGCTTGCTGCTCACAGGTACCAGAGGAGCAAAGAGCCAATGGATGCCGTAAGCCCCCCACGTCTCTGGAGACTGATGCACACAGTTTAAATTTGGGATAATAAGCAGGGGATTTATTTCAATGCCTCGATCACTAAACTGGGTGTCCTATTGGCTTGGGTTTCCAGAGCTACGATGCTAAAGGACTTGCTGTATCACAGAGATGGTACCAAGAGTTCAAGATGAAGAATGATGAGCTCATTCTGATGCTTTCCCACATGAAAGTTCCACAGAAAAAACCAAACCACCCAAATTTCAAATCAAGAGTCACACACTGATTTTGGTTGGCAGCTCAGACAGAGTTTTCAAACCTGCTGAGAGCCGCATCCCCTAGAGATGTAGAGACACTGCAGCCCGATGCAAATGGTCAATACACAACCTGTGCACTGGTTTCACATAAAAAATTAAACCCCTCTTTCAAAAAATGAACTTCCTCAATTCTCCCACCTTTCCCCACCTCCTGTTGCCTTGAAATGTCTATAAATACTTTAAGGGAGGGTGTCAGGAGGATGGGGCCAGGCTTTTCTCAGTGGTGCCCAGGGACAGGACAAGAGGGAATGGGCACAAACTTGAATCTAAGAAGTTCCACCTGAACATGAGGTGGAACTTCATTCTTGTGAGGGTGGCAGAGCCCTGGCAGAGGTTGCCCANNAGACATTCAAACCCACCTGGACACGTTCCTGTGGGACCTCCTCTGGGTGGCCCTGCTCTGGCAGGGGGTTGGAGAAGATGATCTCCAGAGGTCCCTTCCAACCCCATAGCATTTTGTGATTCTGTGAAAGGAGGCACAGAGCTTAATTTTGTTAACATTTTAAACTGAAAGACTCAAAATACACCGAAACACCAAAAATAAACCCCAAGCCCACAAAAAGCCACAATAATGTGACCAGCTCTCAGAGACCAACGTTCCCAAAGGAAAGGCAGGAATTTTACACACTGAAAAAAAGACCATTTGCTCTGCTGTTATTGTCCAAGGAAGGGGAAAGGGCTTCATCCCTCCAGTGCTCTGTACAGAGCCCAGACTCCCTCCCAGCACCAATCTCCTGAATTCAAATCTCCTGAATTCAAATGGGCATCAAAAGCACCTTTGGAACCTTCTCCTCCACTCTCACACGGCCTTACCCCAGAGAAAAGGCAAGGAGAAGTGGTTGGTTCTGGTTCAGTAATACCACCAGAAATTAAATCAATTTTAAGTGCACAGGCAATAATAAAAAAATATATTAATAATTTCTGAGTATTTTTCTCCTGCAACAGGGAGCCCAATGCCAGCCTTCAGCAGTTGCTTCATCACTCTCGGGCTTCAATTAAACAAACTCAGGGTCTGCTGAAGTCAGCTTCCTTTCCTCCAGCAGTTTTGTAAGACATTTGCTTGGTAGCTCTGGAGTTTCACATGAAACTTATTAGTGGCTGGATCATCCCTGTCGCTGACTTCAAACCCCAGACCCAGAGCATCGCACCCAGACAGCTCGCTCCCCTGTGCCTTTGATTAAGGGCTCCTCCTGCACTTGGAGAACTGAATTTTGGCCTGATTTCCCTGCGCAAGCCAAGTAAAAAGAGCCAGGAGGGCAGAATGTGGGCCTCCAAGAAGGATTTCCAGGACTCCCCTGCTACTCAGCAGCTGATGATCCGCAGCCAGAGGAAGGAGGGTGCAGCTCACATCCCTGCGCCTCGCACGGGGGGTCCAGACCTACCCCAGAAGGCCAAGAGGCAAGCAAAGAGCTGTTGCATCACCTGCCAAACATCTCTTTGGGTTTGTTTTCTTTATTGCCTCTTGGCATATTCAGCTCTCGCCACGGACCAACAAAGCACCCGGGAGCCGCAGGTACCCAACACCCCACCTCCAAACAGACCCCTGCTTCAGAGTCAACATGCCCTCCTTTGGGCTTAGTGATTTGGTGATTCAAAGCAAAATAAACCAAAAAAAACCCACGAGGAAGTAAAATCCTTTGCATTTTTTTTGCACGGATACGTACCCTGCACCATTCTCCTGCCCACAGTGTAGTTACAGCCAAACATCACAACAGTTTGAATACGTCAAAGTATTCACCACCGGGTTGGACGGGGCTCAGAGCAACCTGGTCTAGTGGGAGGTGTGGGAATGGATGGTCTTTAAGCTCTCTTCAAACTCAACCCGTTCCATGATTCTATGACTTCAAGCAAGGTCTTAACCCTGGCAGAGAGAGGGGCCTCCCCAGCCAGTGGGAGCACCATCGCTCTGCAGCCTGCCCTGGAGAGAGCCATCCTGTCTTCTCCTTCCAGACCAGGGTAAGGCATCAGCAGACACTGATACCAACACCAACGCTTCCAAACCTTGACTGCAAGTAGACAATACTCTCAGCCTTGTGGGAGGATTGCTCAGTGGCTTCTTCCCCTCTTTTAAGAAAGGGGCAGGGGGGAAAGGCTCACTCAGATCACGATAATAAACAATGTTCACCGAGATGGTTATAAAGGGACCATCCCTTGGGTACTGCCACCATCCCAGTAGCAGTTTTTTACACTCCCTTTTCCTGACATGCCTTAGACTTTGGTGTGAAAACCTGCAAGGATGGGGATTTACAGGTCAATATGCTGTGACATACCTCTAGCACCAATTTATTTTTCCAAATCCTTCTTTAGAAGGAACAGAGTGAAGGATCAGTTGTAAAGCAGCCCAAGATCCCTGTCAACACCAAACTGCATTTAATGCTCTTCTTCCTCTCCATACTGGAAAAAAAAAAAAGCATTGAAAAAGGTCCTGCAAAGCCCTGCCTATCCCACTGCTAATCTAAATATGCCCCATTGCCAAGGAGACTGAATGGATGTCATAAATCAAAGTTTGACTTTTAACTACAAACACTCAAGAAGAGGCCGCATCCACTGCGACGCACAGGCAAACAAAAAGAAGAGAAACCTCATAAAAGTTTTCCTGCAAGAGCGTACTTCATGGACACCAGTCTGAATAAATGCCACTCTCAGGTGTTTATACGACAAGACAAACTCTGCAGGGAGGGATGCTGGTAAATGGGACCTTCTGTGCAGATCTAAGTGATGGAGGAAGGACACCACAGTGTATATAAAGCAACCAAGTCCAATAATTTGAAAGATTCTTCTCCATTTCTATTTACCTGGTTCTTATACCTCACTCACTAATCCCTGTAACGCAGCCCTGCAGTTCTCCTCACCTTCAGGAGCCCGTCAGTCTGCTCAGGAAGATTGAAGGTTGTTGCCATTGTTGTGTTTTAAAGAGCTCTTTCCCAGTGGATCCAGCTGTGTTGATTTGCACAGCTGCATGACAACACCCTCCTTATGGAATTAAGGGCAATTCAGCCCGTATACCATCATCAAAATTCACCAAATATTTTTTCAGGTACATATAAGCACACTTCTAGAGGTGAAAGCCAAACTTCTCACGAAGAAGCGATCTCCTCCGAGCTCACACTTTTCAGACCAGCAAATCTGTCAGGGATATTAATTGCTTTCTCTCCATGCAATTGACAATTAAATGGAGGCTCTACCTTCACTGCAGAAGCCAATGCACCTCTGTGTTAAAAGGGCTACTTGAAGAGAGGTTACCTGAAGGTTAAAATTCTCTTACCTTCCCTTTGCTAGTGAGGATACATAGGATGAAACTGCAAATTAATTTAAACTAGCTCTAGCGGTGAAAAAATCTTATGCTTTTCTGCATGGAGCTGCAGCACCAAGACTGTCACCTGTCCTGATGCCAACAGGGCGCTTTCGGCGTCATGGACAGTGTGAGACTGTGACACAACCACAAGGCAGATGTGGGAAAAGTGACTTACACAATTTCTTCAGTCGTGCTCCATTTTCTCTCCCTTCAACCAGTCAGAGGTTTTGTTGGAGACCTTCAAAACCAGATGGTTTCTCAGCCTGGTAGAGCACTGCCTTCTCCAGCCTCTCCCAGACGATGGGAACCGGAGACCTTCTGAGATACTCACCAAGTACATCTTTCCCATTCATCATCCATCCAGAATCAGGGCTTGAGGGGTTGTTTTGTATCACTTTTTAGTCACTGGCATAAAGGACAAGTAAAGGGAATACCCTGCTGCAGAGACAACCATCAGCACTTGCCTCCCAACCCCTCATTTCTTTACTACCTTCACCTGTTTCCCATCTCCCTCCCCAAGTATCCTACACATCCAGGTGCCCTTCATTTAGCCTTGCTTTGGCATCAGAGCTTTTTTGTTCACACTCAGAAATGCCCAGTCCCTCACATTTCAAAGCTTCCTCAACAAGGCCATTATTCCCCTCTTCTGCTTGAACTCTCTTCCCCTAATTTTAATTCCTGTATTTTCTTTCTTCTCTGTTTCTAATTTATTCTCTCCATCTCACTTCTGTCTTTCTAATCCTTTCTTACTAGCCCCTTGGGGCAGGTTTTCAAAGATCCTGCTGGTGCTCACCTTGAGGTGCAGGCAGTGACGAGGCTTTACTGCTTTATTCTGCAGACTTTAAAGTGAGTGAACCCACATGGAAACCACCAAAACCCTGCCAAGATCCCTGCTCTAGTCTCAAAACCCACCAAATTCACTCCAAAGATAGATACCCGTTCCGCTGACTCAACAGACAGGAAGGTACTGCTGCCACAGAAATGGTCTCTGGGATCTAATATAACCTAATCTAAATCTAAATACTCTTCCCAATTAATGCCTGATCAATGAAAAGTGATAATGTGTTTAACTCTGAAGACGTGTCTTTTAAGCAAGGCTTAGTGCAGCAAAAATAGGAACACAGTCCAACAACAATTAAAATTGGTGGGTGAAGCAAGTGGTGGACCTGATGCCTCCTTTCACACCCCGAAGCCCATCCTGCCACCAGTTTTAGTCAAAGGCTTGGGCCAGATCCCCCCCTTCTCATACAACACCCATTATTACAGGCAACCCAGGCTTTGGTGATTCATCAAACCTCCCCAAAGTTCATAATTACTATGAAAAAGTGAGGACCCTAAAGGTGAAGAAGGTCTGTGCAAGGCACACACGTCAGGATGAGCGTGCCTCTCAGCCTCTCCTGCGTACCAAAGCCGTGACTCTCCAAACTGTGAGGCACTTCGGTCCAAGTTAGCAACACATCTTAAGAATAAACAAACCTGTTTAAATAAATTAAGCACCTGCTTGGAGTTAATTTGTGCTGTGGAGTCCCTACAGCAAAGCTGAGAAAGCCAAGGGAGGGACACCGGGGTGAGCCATCAAACAAGCAAGAGATGATGGAGCCATCAAACCTCTTTTGAAGGACCTTGGTGGGGCTTGGACCCTCCACATGGTGCATTTCACAGCCACAAAAATTAGCCAAAAGAAGGATTGATGCCAATTTCTCATCCAATTCCAGACCTCTGCCTCCCTTCCCCAGCACAGCCATTTGCTTCTGCAGAGGACATTTACAGCAGTGACCTCCGTTCCATCGTGCCGATATTTTCACTTGCTTTCTTCCATCATGAATCATTAACAATCCCCATTTATCATCACACAGTTATTATTCTTTAAATTAAAGTAATAAAGGAAACCGCACCGAAGTTTCAGGTTGGTGTTTTGGTTTTTTTTTTTAAGAAAACTCAAACTACCTCACAGAAAAGTCGGCATTTTATAGTAAAGACAAAAAAAAGAAATAAAGGCTGGATTTAGAGCCAACCAACCTTCTCCACTGCCCCTTTCAGGTCTGGACACTGTATCAAGTCACACACAGGCAGAGGCAACACGATCCCACTTGGTACCACTTTCCAGCCGGGTGCTCATTTTCATCCAACCCCACCTGCCAGGCAATTCAAAAAGCCCCCAAAACAAAAGGCTGTAGAAACCAAAATACGCTAATATAACCCACTGCCCTCATTTTTTTAACCTTAATATCAAACCTTGTTTGCAATGTGTTAAATTTATAACCAAAAGGTGGCCCCCTCCATCCCATTCAAACCCACCCAGCGGCGGTATTTTCTCCGAGCTGGATATTCTGGCTGTGTCCCACATGGTGTCCCGTGGCTCCCTTTGCCACCCACTCTGAAGCAAAGCCCTTCCTCACCACAGCTGCATTTCCAGCAGAAAAAAAGGGAGTCTTGCCTTACCAGGAGGCAAGGAAAACTTGGGGAATTAAAAAAAAATAAATCATAAATCAAAGTTCCGCGCTGCCGGGGGATAAACGCTGCTACGTGCCCCCGAGCCATTTAAGTTTAGAGGCGTTTTGTCCATGGTAATATTTAGGAAACCCCAACGGGGTGAAGAACGGGGAGGAAAAGGCTCTGAAGGAAAAGCCTGGCACAGTGTGTACCTCTCTGTTTGCCCGGGCTGGCTTTTGAGACTCCCCTCGAGGGTTTCAGAGCGTGGGAGGTGGCGAGGAGGATGCTCACAGGGAGCTCCATCCCATGGTGGTCCCCGAGCCTGGTAGAGGGAAAAGGAGGAAAATCGAGGAGAGCAGAGACAGTTTTTAAGTGTTCTTGATCATTCCTCGGAATAATTTTGTTGGTTTTTGGTTTTTTTTTTAAAAAATTACTCATCCAACGATTAAAATGTGCAAACATTTTGCTTGGTGTTCCGACTGCCACATTTAATATTTCAAACAACAACCAGGCCAATATTGTTGCTTAATTTAACATAACTGGATCCCGAATGCATTTCCAACAGATTAAACCACAGAAATATCCACATGTTTTAATGAGGAATTGGCACTACCCGGAGCCAAACAGATTTTAGCAATATTTTTAGGACTACAGTTTCTTTCAGAAGAAAAGAAAGCCCACCGGTAACGGATCGGCATTCGCTACATTTCCAGCTTTTCTGAATTTAAGTGCAAATTGAAAAAGCTAAATATTTAGTGCCATTAGAATTCGAGCAACATCTGGGCAGTTTTCTTTGCCTCGTAAAAGATTTCAGGCAGCTTTGCAGAGCCCGTGTGTCTCTCAGGCAGAATGGCTCCTTTTACATTCGCATGCTTCGCTCCCAGCCGGTAGTTTCTATGCCAACAGGAATTCCTAACTCTTTAAAAAGCACATTTGGAAGTGGGGGGGGGGGGGGGGGGGAGAGAGAAGGAAGATTTGAAATGTGATAAAGACTTTTTTCTTTTGTTTGGGGGATTTTTTTGTTGCGGTTCCCTAAAAATCTAAATCGTGCATTCTTTATTTTTGCTTGGTGTTTGTTTTTTTGATTTGTTTTTTTTTTGTTTGGTTGGGTTTTTTAGGTTTTTTTCCTGGGCTCTGGAAACCTCAAAAAGGCCCAATAAGGATCAGCTCAGCCATCAGCTCTCTTCCACCTGCTTCCAAACGCAGCAATGACTCCCAAAGAGGAAAGTTTCTTCAGTCAATTGGATATACAAGTAAAAATAATAATATATATATATATATAATTCCAGCTCTCTCTCCAGACACAGAATCAATAGCAGATGTCTAGTGGTGTTCTCTTCAGGCAACAGCTCTGTGGGGAAAGCCACAAAAGCACGGTGGGGAGAGATGAACCCCCCCAGATGGACCCCAGCCCGAGCCCAAAGGCTGTTGGAACTCTCTCCAAATTTACCTGTCCCATCCCTGCTGCGGGCTCCGGGGCCTGGGCGAGCATCCAAATCCCAAGGAAAAGTAAACAGAGCCAAGCAGCTACTACTGAACTGTCACTCAAAATCCAGCAGTTTGATTTTTAACCAGATTTTTTTTTTTTTTTTTTGGAAGCAACGCCGGCCCTTCCTCCCCACCCCCAGGTCCCAGACCTCCCAGATGGCTCCAATTTTATAGTCGACGCTTGTGCTCGGCGCCGTGACGTTCAAGGTGCAGGGAGACAAAGAAAAACACAACCATCAAAAGCAAAATAAAACATTAGAAGCAAAAGACACTACCGACCTTACAAAAATAAGAGAGAAGGCTGTGGGGTTTTATGGACAGATGCATCCTACTAGATGCGTGGGTGCTGTGGATTCCTCTTCCACCTGAAGTTCACCCGTGGGACCTCATGATGCCTTTGGAGCATCACCCCGGGAACGCCAGCTCATCATGGAGGTGCCCAACAGAAAAACCAGTCAGGCCAGGCCACTCCACAGCAAGGACAGTCAAAACAAGCTGTTCCCACCAAAAGGCAAGGCTACAGGGGGTTTCTAGGGGAGCTGCTCCTCAGGAAGAGCAGGACAGGCAGGGAAACACCCACCATCGCCTGCTTCTCATTATTTTCTTGTCCAGGAGCTCCAGGGGATGAAAGACCAGAAGACACAGCGATGCTGCCAGCACTAAACATTCATTTACAGGCTCATTGTTAACGATGGAGATCTATTAGCCCCTTCAGTCCACCTCCTGTGCACGTGAAATGTCTAACCTGGTATGCTGGGAGGGGAGAGGAAGGACAGGCTGTCGATGCCCAGCAATAATCAATCCTAACCACAAGACCAAGAGAAAATACTCTTAAGGATCTGAATATGTTAAACTTCCCTTACTTCAGCTAAAGTGGGGAGATGGAGAAAGGAAGATTGGATGCCTTTAGCCAGAGCAAAACATGTAAAGCTTTGCTACCCTGGCCGGGCACCGGCTCCTTCCCTCGCTGCACAGCCATGGAGGATGCAGCACATCAGACAACGATTTCATCAGCAACCTGGGATTTGTTTTCGCAAGCAGGGATCAGGATGAGATCCAGGAAGGGCAACCCCTCCTCTCCCCACCTCCCCTCCCAGCCCTACCCCCCCCGGGGAACAGAAGACAAAAGGACAAGATTATCAGTAGAGCGGCGATGACTAAAATAAAGAAAATACTCATTTTCAAAAGCAGCACCGTCTCAGGGGAATAGTAACAGCCCCCAGCCAACACACACAGTTACTCCTGCGAAGAGCCATCAAAAGATGAGGAGAAAAGGCTACGTCTGGGAAACTCTTCTCATTTGAAAAAGGCCCCGTAGGTCGGCGCCGCGCACCCTGAACGCCGGGAGGAGGAGGAAGGTGCTTTGCTAAACACAGCCCTCAACCAGCCGAAGGGGCACAAGCCCTCCTCCAGCCGAGCTCTCCTCCTCTCCTGTTCCTTGCTGTTGTGATTTCACAACCTCTGCCATTTCAAAAGCCCTTCTGGCAGCCATGGAGCTATTTTGCACCAGGCTCTGCGTGACTGATAAATTCAAGGCTTCTCCCCTCACATCACGCACCCGTAGGCAGCGTACGCTACGTATCAGAGCCATAAATGCTGTAAATTAAGAGTATTTTCACCTACTTCAATCAACTAGGGGTTTGTACTGGCTGGAAATACAGCTCCATCTGTGATTTAAGAGACTTGAGCCGAAAATACTGAAATCAACAGCAGCTTCCGACAGACAGGAGGTGCCCACCTGGGTTTTCTCTCTCTGGGATAACTTCTTCCAGGCTTTGCACAACCAGCCAAGTGCCCCCTTGGCAAGAAATAGTGATGCACACCAGGCAGAGAACTAGCACAACCAGGCAGGTTTATGCCAAAGCCCACACCTACACACACACACACCCCCCCCAGGACTTTTGAACTGGGGGGAGGGAGAGATCTCACCTATTAAGAGTTGATTTAAAAATCAATCTTTGGCAAAATCAAAGTCTGGCGGGAGACTCGTGTTAATGAATTCCCCTGCCAGGTTTATGGTGTTTAAGAGAAAACAAAAGACTGTTGTACACGTGGCACTGCCAGGGAGACCCCAAGGAGGGCACTCGCCCACCTGGGTTTATGTTCCATAATCAGGATGAGTCTCCCTCCCCCGTGTTAAGGGACATTTGGGCCATGAAGCCCTGTCTCACCTGGGTACGGTGGCCTCCTGGAGCTGGGTGGTGTTAAAATACCTCCATTGTTCTTCTGCTTGAGATGGCAGCACAGAACTCCGGGCAGAAAACACCACAGATGATCACTTGTGCTCTTCAGCTAATGGAAATACCCGGGGGCCACGGGTCCTTTGTGCCCAGCCTTCTCCCAGTGGGTCCCTTATGGGATTGCCACAGCAGCCAAGTAAGACAAATTACAATTAGCTGGACTAAATGCTATGGAAAGATCAGGAAAATGAATTAACTCCTACCCTTCTCCCTTCCATGATTACACTCTGCTCCTTTGGAGCGATGTCAGGGAAGGGAAAGGGGGAAACGTATCACAGACACGAGGAATTTATTGCCATGTGGTTTCTTGTGTTGAAACCCAGCACTGAAACTGTCCCCAAGCCTCAGGGCAGGCTGGGAGATGAGGAAAGAGCCAGGGTCACATCCAGGTCTGGTGCCAGCACCTTTTCCCTGCATACACTGGAGATGGGCTCCACCTCCCCTGTCCCTGCCGGGGAGCCCACACCTGGAGGTGCAACGCTCACAGGGACAGGAACGACTGGGCAACAAGCCCTTTTTTGTTACACAAGACTCTTGTTGTTAACACATTGTGCCTTTCCTCTTCACCCGATCGCCCATCAGAAGGAAGGCCAGCCCCAACTCCCACTTTTTATGTATATTTCCCAAAAGTTGTTGGAACAAAACTGGGATGTGGAGGGCAGTCTCACCGCTCCCTTGGCTCTGGTCTACTCCTGGAGCTTCTACCCCGTGCCCACCTGGCCAGAGGCCTCGAATGTGTAGCCCAGAATAAAAAAAATTAAATGTGTTAGCTGACAAAATATGAAACTCCCTTCCTCAACCAACGCACCCACAAAAGCTCTAATTTAGCTCCAAGATTCATCACTGAATATTACATCACTTTGGAGCCTTTTAAGGAAGCGCTTCAGCAATTTCCCAAATTAATCGTGTAACTTTTTTTTTTTTTTTCCTTTCTCAGTCAGACAGAGTTAAAAATAGCCAAGGGCCAGCAGGTAGGTGTTGGTGAAAAGCTCCTGCAGGGACACCTGTAAGGAATGAGGCCTGTGCCCATGGCCTGGCACCGAAAGGCAGCAAAGCCACCTTCCCAGCAAAGAAAACAGGAGGAAGCCCAAGGACAACGCTGCCCATTAAGGCCAGATAATTTCAGGGCTTCAACTGCAGGCAGTCCATATTCCACAGAAACCCCCCAGAGGACTCACACTATCTCCCACCACAGGCTTGACCCCATTTTTGGATGCAGAATGAAAAAAAACCACCCTCATAATCCTACAGAACACGGAGCAAATAGCACTCTCTGGGACGACTTGAATACCACTCTATTAAAATACAAACATGTTCCTCCAGTAGCTCAAGGATTTTTAAACATTCACCATCTTTTCATTTCAGGTTTTAAGCACTTCGCCCAGCAACTGTCTGAAGGGCAAATCATTATGGAAATGGGAAGTCAATTAATTTTCCTTTATTCTAGAAGAGAGGATTATTGGAATAAATAAAATAATCAGCTTAGAAAAGAGCACAATTCACAACTTCTGAAAAACAGAGGACTTTTTTTTCTTTTTCCATTTTTCTTTCCAAAGAAAAGGTTTTCTTGGATGGAGTTTGCAAGGCGAGTGCAGAAGTTTTGGAGTTAAATAACCTTGGGCTGCTAACTCACAAATAACTCCCTATATGCCATCAACAGGAGGAAGGCTGCCATTTCAGGCACTCTCAGAGCCACTTTATTTATTTATTTAATATAGCCACTTAGAATCCCCCCCAAAAAAGATACAAAGGCAACTTTCCAACCTCATTTTGTACAGGGGTTAAATCTGAAGCAGCCCCAGATATAGACACAGCCCAAATCTGGGTGGGAAAGTCACAGCACTTTTTAGGGCTTCCTCCCCATCCAAGCCTTTGCCCCCCATAAATCCACACCGATTCTGCTGGATTTCCAGCACTGTGGAAGATACTGGAAGCAGTTTCAAAATCAAGCAAAGGAAGGTTGTATGCTAATGCTTGCTGATGAATGCAAAGGAGAGCAACTGTCTAATCAATGGCACTACCTGATGCCAGTCTGTAGCACTGGGTGCTCAGAATCCTGATTAATATCATTAAAGGAGTTCCCGATACCCTGCGACACGCACGTGTACCTACAGATATAAATTAAGTTAAAGGCAAAGCATTTACCTCCCCAACCCCAGTGGGAAAAGCAAACAAGAGGAAAAGGAGAGCCTTCAAGTTCACACGAGCAAGAGAGGAGGTCTGTCCTTACTGAGAAAATTTGGGGATATCTTGGTGAGAACCATCGAGTTATTTCTGAAGGACTCCTCTCATAAGGAACGTGTTATAAAAATAGTATGGAAACTGTGGTTCAAGGTTGCTACAGCCTCGAAAAAGAAAAAGAGATAATTGATGGAGGCACAGATTCCCAGGAACACTAAGGACTGTAAAAGTAGTGAGAAATCAAATTGATGATCTGGAAAATAAGATGAGATTAAGAATGATCAGGTTAGTGGGGGCTCCTGAAAGAGCAGGAGCGGGGGAGAGCAGACTTTGGAGCTGCTCTCCAGCTAATAATCCAGCTGGCAGTGGATTATTAAGGAGGTTAAGGATGAATCATTTCTACCGTGTCCTGGTGAGCCGTGTCCCCGGCCGTGCCCCGCATTCCTCCCAGGGAAGGAGCTCGCTCCCGCATCAAGGAGCCCACCAAGGCAGCTCAGAAACCTCAGCCTGGTTCCCTCCACGGGGGTGGCACCAGAGGGAAATGCCTGGCTGGGAGCTGCTCCCTTCGCACACCCCCGGGGCCCACGTCGCAGCGGCAGCACCCGGCAGAGCCCCCACACGCCCCGGCCCTTCCCACCAGCAACAGCCATTTCTCCTCTGTGTTCCTCTGGCTGCAAATCACTGTGGCAGCAAGTAGGTCACGGACTAGATGGCGCCTGAAGAATCACCTGCAGTTCATTTCCTCTTCTTTTTTCTTTTTCCCTTATTTTTTTTTAATTTTTTTTTTTCCTAGGAGCCACCAAATCACTTCACCACCACCTTCAAAACCAGCCCCATCCATCCATCCATCCATCCATCCCTCTCTCCCTCCTCCCCGCTGCCCTGCGTTTCTGCTCTCTCTCCCCCTATTTAATTCCATCTTTCCCCTGCAGGTGGATGCAGGTCTTTAAGGCAGGATTTTTCTTCCATCTTCCCTTTCACCACAGACCATATTTTTCCAAGCGTAACGTACCGCATTGTATCTCTTCTCTAACGCTCCGAAGCCCAAACGTGTGTCCTCCAGGCTGATCAATTCATTAACCTCCTCCACCAGGGGAATGTAGTTATTCTACTAATTTCACAGCCAGGTTAAAAACAGGCAGCTCCTTCCCCCGTGACTGTAACTTCACTTATTAATCCTCAGGGAGCAGGGGGAGTGTAGGGAGTCCCCTGTGCCAGCGGCTGCTCTCAGGCTTGCTCTGGTCCCCTCTCAAAGCAGGGCTCCACCAGCCTCCCAGGACACGGGGCTCCAGGGGAGATGCCACCAGGACCTCCCCGCTTCACCCAGGACCTGGAGAAGACCTCAGAGCCCAGCAGGAGGGCTCGGGGCAGAAGAAAGGGGCAGGAAACAAGGCTGCAGCAGTGAGGAGCTGGTTCAAGGTGCTCAGGAAGCTGAAATGCAGCCATAAGCTGGATTTCAAAATGGCCAGGAAGGCAGGAGAGCAGGAGATTAAACTTCTCCTCTGAAGTGAGCCTCGGTAAGGCACGAGGGTGGAGAAACGCCGTGCGTTACAGCAAACCCTTCCACGCAGCTTCACAGCAGAAAGAGGATTCATCACAGCAAATAATTACAAGGCTTGTATCATAATGTCTGGTTTTAAAGTCATCGCCAATTGAGCCAACGTTGGCTGGAGCAGTTAGAAGGGAGAGAAGCAAAGACACCAGGCTTTGAAGTGGTCACTGCTTGATTATTATAGACTGGGACTTTGATGCAATGTATTCCCAGCTCAGTAACTTTCTCCTCCCCGTGACCGCCCGGGGTTGAGTCAGGATTCTTTAGATCCACCTGTAAGATTCATGTCCAATTCTGTTCTTTCTGTTTTGACCACAGTCCTTGGCTTCTATGATACCAAGGAGGAATCATACCAAGTCCACAATTCGGTTTCAGTTCCTCCACCAAAGTAAGTTACACGGATGGAGAACGAGACAAAACTGGCCATAGGGGCAGAGCCAGTCAGAGAAATTTAAAGATGGGAGCCTGCAAAGTCAGGCAATGAAGCCTCCTGAGAAGCCCACACTGCCCATCTCAATGCACACATCCAGGGGTCCCCTCTGCCACGTTCCCCAAGTTAAACACCAGGGATAAAGTTTTCTCCAGCAGGGTCCTGCAGAGCTCCTCTGGCCCAGCCCAAAAACACATCCACAAACTTTAAACCAAGTAGAAATTCAATTTGGATGTAGCTGTTTACTCCTTTCAGACTTATCTGTCCCAGGACTTGCTGGAGAGGAGCTGAACGCCTCCTCCGTGGGGGAGAGGAGCAGCCTCCGTGGGCTCAGGCTCCCCCAAAATCTGCTCCAATCCAGAGGCACAAAGTCCCCGGGCCACCAAAGGCCTGGTAAAGCTGAAGCAAAGCACTCCATGCTAGGGGCTCTCCTCAGCCCCTGGAAATAGCTCATTTTCTCCATCTTACTCTCAAAACAAGGAGAAGAGGAGGGCTTTGCTCTTTGGCTTCGAGCCAGGAGGAAACAGTGTCACCTTTGTCCTTTTGCTGAGCCTTTCCCCTGTTCTCTGCTGCCAGAGACGCCCGGTACCGGAGAGCGAAGGAAAAAGTTTAAAGCCAGTCCAAACCATTCCAGGGCTGAACTTGATTCCCTTCCCCAGTGAGGCTGCCATAAAGAATGAGATGATGAACCCAGGCTCCTTAATGTCACCCACTGCCACAGGGAAAGAGCGATGACCCGCACCGGGGAGAGCCAGGGACAAGCCCCTCATCTCCAGTCCTGGTGCCACGGGACCTCTGGGTCCTGTACTGGTAAAGCAGCCCCCCACCTACACGTTTTAGGTTAAAGATGTGTTTGTGTTACACCCCGCTCAGAAATAAATTTTAAGGTCTCTTCTAACTTTCTTGCTTTCACCTTTGCTTTTCCAAACACTTCAGCCCTTCAAACCAATGCACTCCCACCAGAACATGATCATTTTCCCCCTGAACTGAAAACCCTGTGTCCCGCTGACAGATCCAAGACACAAGACAAAGATCTGAAAGAGAAAACACTCCTCCACCCCAGAGAAACACACCACACCGCTGGATCCCAGCAGAACCACCGTCCTCCAAAAGACAAATCTTTGTTCTCACCATTTCCAAAGGCAGCATCCTGAAAACAGCATCCCTCCCTATATAGATGCATATTGCTATATCTCTATCATTTTCCTTCCGCCCATCAAAACGAAGATATAATTAGCCCATCCTCAATAGAAATTACAATGATTTTTGAAACAGCAAGAAACAATCTATTTGCATTTGGTAGCTAATTATTCCCCCTACGCACACAACCATCAATGTTCCCTAAACCCGTGCACAGAAGAGACAATCTGTGCCAGCCAGAGCTTCTGGAACGGAGAGGAAAAGGATGGACTAAGCAAAAAAACCCAAAAAACCCAACAAACCCTCAACATTGGGGTGGCAAAATCTCCAGCTCAGCCAAGTCTGTAATAGAATTGCCCTTCTGAACTCATCCGACAGCATCAGCATCCACCTGCGTGTGGCACGTAAGCCGACGGCTACCACAGGACAAATCTAGTGGGAACCACTGAAATTTACAAAATTATTGAATTATCATTCCCTTCTTCGCACCACTCCGAGGAACTACGAAGCCATTTTCCAATCCACAACATCACAAACAGATCCTGCTGCTGTTGGAGATGGATTTAACACCAGGAGTACTGTCACAGCCACGCAACACTCGGAGTTTCAGTGGCACAGGCAGAGTTGCATTTATTATTATTGTTATTATTCACTCCTGGAAGGAGGAAGGGTGTGCCCTTCTTCCTCTCCTACAGTCCCAGGGACTTGCTGAGGAGTGATCTTTAACAAAGGGGAGCCATTTATCCCAGTGAGATACAGAACCCTCAGATCCATGCCCTTCCCTACCCCCCCCCAAGTTTTGCTGAGAGTTCACCTCCAGTTCCTCATCATTCCGAAGGATTCATTAGATGTTTTTTAAGAGGTAAAGACTCGAGCTGTTGTTAGTGAGCACTGCCTCTCCCAGCTCCGCTGAAACAGCCTGAGAAAAAAAAAATCAAGCCACCCAGGTATTGCTGCTCGAGGTCCTGGGAGCCCCCAGCTTGGCCCTCCATCGCTTGCGCCCCAAGTATTTGGAGGAGGCTGATGGAAAGCATCGAGGGCAATAAATCCCAGCCTCCTTCACCCACGCTTTCTGGAGGGGAGCAGATAAAAAGGCTGTGCACTCACTGGGAACTAACAGAGGTTTTTCCTTCCTCCAGGATGCACCCACAGAGCAGAGCAGCTGGGGAGGAAGGAGCTGGGGTTCACCTTGATGCAACCCGTGTGCCTGCAGCACTTACCTCGCCGGCACGGCATCCCCTCCTCAACACGCCAGAAGTGATCATCCTTTAAAGCAAAACCAAAAATATCTCAACGATTATTTTTCTTCCCCCATCTGACACAGGTTTGCAGTTCCTCAGGCATGGGGAAGAGGGGGGAAGCAAAGTAAATTAAAAAAAAAAAAAACAAAAACAACCAAACCAAAAAAAACCAAACCAACCAACCAACTGTTATTCTGTAGGCAATCAAAGCTAAGCCCTTTATACAATTTTCCTTCCAACAGAAGCATGATATAGCGAGTCCCACTGGGTTCTGATCACAACCAAACAGGACTAGGTGTTTTCAGCTCCCTTCTGCCAACAAAGCTCAACGTGCAGCAGGCCTCACCTCGTATAATCATTTAACTCAACACGAAGTCACCCTGGTGCTCTACCCCCGCTCTAGAAAGTCAGCCCGTGCCTCGGCATGGCCTTGCACAGAAATAGGATTACTTTGGCCTGGAGGAAAAAAACAGAAACCACAACATGAAGGTCACCCATAAAATCATTACACAGATCCCTCTTCCCCAGCTCTTAGAGAAAAACCTTTATCAAACCCTCAACCTTAAAGTAGAAACACAAAAAGATATGTACATTAATCCCATATACCTCCGTCAATTTTTTTTCCTCGTGTCTTTAGAGCAGTTGTTTACTGCAGCCAACTGCAGAGAAATTACAGTAGCTTAACTCTCCAACTCCCTCTAAAGGATTAATCTTCCAGTGAGCATGCTCACGCGAGATCTTTTTTCAGCAGTTGCATCCATTTCATGAAGTGAGGGCTGCTGCAGACATGAGGAAATGCCATTTCAGGACTACAGGCAAAGCGAAAACAGCCCCCAAAAATAAAGGCTGAGCCCTTCCTAGAGCTCCAGAAGAGATCTCTGCCCAACCCTCCACCTCCAAGGAGGTTTAAAGATTTCACGTTAGTGTGCCCTTTCAGGAAGAGGGGGGGCTAGTGGTTTCTCTGCGACACACACGGTTTAAATGTCTGATCTTGGCTTTTCCCTACAAGCTGGTGGACAGTTCATCTACTGAATCTTAAAAGTCAAAATCAGCTTCTTCTCCCTGGCAGATTTTTCTTTTGTAGCCCTTCTTGGCTCATCTTTGCTTGTGAGAAAAAAAAATAAAAAAAATAATAATCTGGAAGATTTTTTTGGGTGGGGGGTGGGAGGGAAGGGGGAAAGATTCAAATAAAAAGAACAGCTTTAAAAAAAAAATATCTAGTTCTCAACTCTGCAGCACAGTAGGTAACAGATCCTGAGATACATTTAACTCCCCAGATTAAGGACCCATGCAAATGAGGATTTGCTGGTAGACAACAAATCCAGTGTCTAAACAAGGCTGTTCAAGTAATCTTGTCCATTCTCTCCTTGACCACCGTAGGTTAAACTGCTCTATTTGAGGTATTTCTGCCTCACCCCAAGCAGTACACCTTGAACCGGAGCTTTCCTGGGGAAAATAAAGCTCCAAAATGAAGGAGAAATATTTATCCTTTCGAAACACATTCTGCCATTTTCATCTTCCCACATTACCAGGGTATTGCCGTTCCCCTTCCCATTTATCTATTTTATGTCCTGTTGCTTAATTGCTCTTTGTAGCAGATAGAGATCCAAGCCTCCCCCTCCCCCACAAAAGGCTCTTATTTCAAATTTTAAACCCAGCTGGAGTCTAGGACAGGGAGAGACCAGGCTGCGGGCGCTGGGGAAAATCCGGGGTGGGCAGCACCCAAGGTGGGAGATTGGGACAAACCCAGTCACCACACCTCCCCCCCAGCCATTCCAAACATCTAAATATTTAGTATTTTTTTCCAAAAACGTAAGCCTTGAACGCTTTTGGTGCCATGAAGCCGCTTTTCTGTTTCAAGTCCTACACATGAATCCACAAAAAAAATAATAAAGGCAAGATGTCACGATAGTGTTAAATAAGGGCCACGTCTGGTTTTTAAAATGAAGGCTCACCATAGCGACAGCCTCCGTAAGGAGTGATAAAACCTATGGTGACACTGGATATTTTGTTCTGTTGTCACCTAAATAGAATCACCCACAGAAAGGAAATCTCTGTTACCATGCATTAAAATAGACGCTTTGTTTTATTTATAAAGCATCCAAACTGGTTGGTTTGGATGTGTCACAGCACAGCCTGCTCGGCCACCCCTCCCTGCTCCAGCCCTTTGGGGACTCGATGAAGGATGCCTCATCCTGCTCCCACTGTCTCAGGTGGTGCTGAGGCTGCTCCAGCTTCTCTCTCGGAGGAAAGTTTGGAGCAAGGGTGGGATCTGCTCCTGAAAATCCCTGAGAAGAGAAATCCCAGGCTTCAGAGCAGGCAGATGCCTGAAAGATGCAGGAAGATCATGTCCGGCGCTTCCTCCTCTCCCTGGCAGGGTGACACCCAAACGTGAAGTTGGGGTATCAGATATGGAGTTATCCTGACCTCTCATTCCCAATTTGGAAACCAGTCATACTCCCTGAGAGTTTAGGCTTTGAAGATTGACTGCTATTGATTCTTCTTCAAGCAAACAGCCCAAGCTGGCAATCAGTCAATAATAAGCAATTACTCGACAGCCTCTTATCTCCAGATGCCAGCCCAGACAGCTCGAGTCACAGAGGCAGCAGGTCAATAAATCAAAGCTGTTCTCAAATTTTAAAATATCATCATTTAAAAACCCACCCAGATGAAAAAGGGGCCAGGATAGAGAGATTCCCCCACAACAGTATGATGGCCTATTACTAATTTACCAGTATGTGAGGTGGTGAGATCCACCTCTGATACCCCTCATCTGTCAACGAGCAGCATGGAAGTTGCAGGTGGAGGAAGATGATGAGAGAGAGGGGAGGAAGCAAAACCCTTGTCCTTCAAACAGTTAGTCATAGGGAAGAACACAGGAACATCACTGTCCATGGCTGGCTCACTCTCACCCCCTCAGAGCCTCAGAAGTACCATCAAAAGCACGTTTTAATCCCACCATGACAGCAATTTGATGGCACCTTCCTAATGTCCTCTGTGACCTCTAAACCCTGAGTATACAAGTTCAAATGCTCTTCTTTGCTCTGTCATGGACTAAACATGACGCAGGTATGTGAGCCAAAGGCTCCTCTTCTGCCCAGTGTGACCCACAGGCGATGCTGGTACGTCCAGTGGTGCCAAGACAGGGCAACAGAGAGGAAAATCAGCCTTGCCGAAAATTCAGGGAGGCATCTTATGGTCTCAATGAGGATTTCCTTTACAGACATTTGTATGAAAAGGGATATTTGCAGGAGACCACGCAGCTGGAATGCCAACCTGGCACAGTGGCAGCCTTCTATCCAGCACTGCAGAACCCACCAACTCTGTCACCAGCACTGATTATCCATGGGTTCTCACAAAAGTCATGGAAACAGCCTAGAAGTCCCAAAAGAACAGAGTAATATTTAGTAAATAATTCTGCTTCTGCTGCTAGAGGAGGTGTGTGGCCTACAGGATGCTGCATCCTCCACATCAGGTGTGGAGGCACAGGAGGAGGTACACAAGGTACCAACAAGGTGTAAATCTGAGACCCTTAGAGCCCATGACGTTTTCTGGACAAGGAAAGAAGCCTCCCTGATTTATCAAGCTTGGGGCAGCTCCACCAGTGGACTGCAGTGTGGCTGTGACCCCATCTAGGCAGGCTAGGGGGGTCTAAATACTAAATATTTCTTTCCTGTGAGGGTGGCAGAGCCCTGGAAGAGGCNNTTCAAACCCTGCCTGGACACGTTCCTGTGCAACCTGCTTTGGGTGGGCCTGCTTGGCAGGAGGTTGGACTAGATGATCTCCAGAGGTCCCTTCCAATCCTATGTGATTCTGAAAAGCAAGAGGAAAAGAAGGTATGGCTTGAGAAAGCGGTATCTTGAAGACCAGGTGACCAGCATCTCCCAACAAACACAGACCATGGAGGCCTCTAGCTTCGTTTGACATGATCACTAGTCCCAGGAAAGAAGATATTTGTATGATGAAGACCAAATCTTGCAGACTGAGCATCTCCAGTCACACTAGCTTGAAAAAAAAAAAAAGATTTTGAGCCCAATATCTAAACAACAAGAGGTGACCTACTGGAAGGAGGATCAACCCCATGGCTGGTGCTCACTCCTCACATTCCAGTGGCCACAAAATGCAGGCATCTGAGGATGGGTCAAAAAGTCCTCAGTCTTCAACACCTTTCAGAGGTCTGGGAGAGATGCTCAGGTGAAAGGCAGCAGAGAGAGAATTACTCCAATCTTACTCGCCAGTTGGGCCAGACTTCTTGTGGAGGAGCCTGCTGAGGTTTTCACCTCTAGCTCCAGGCAGCACACATGGTTCATGGTTCTTCATTTCACCAGGGCCTGAGACAGCAGGACGCTGTGGGAACGTACACCCAAAAATGGGAAAAGGATTTCTCCCCCTCTTCTCCCCCACAGAGCACCCTACAGGTGGCTTTTACACTGGCAGCCTAGTCTGCAACATGGTGGCAAAGCATGGAAGAGCACTCAGAAGGGGAAAAAAAAAGAAAAAAAAAGTGTGAACGCATAAAATTGTGTCACTATCACCATTTATAGTAAAGCCACAAAATGCCAAACCAGGTGACAGGATCCCACAAACCACACGGCAGCGAGGTCCTGAGTTTTGCACCCACCAGAATGGTTTTCACACAAAACCCTGCGTTTTTCTGATATAAAATATGGTGCCCTTTTCTCTCCCCCTCCAAACGTACAGCTGAACGGCAGCCAGGCTGTGAGGAGAGCCTCAGGAGGAGTCGCAGCTCTAAAGAGGAGCCTGCAAAACCACCAGGGTTGCTGACCACTGAAATAGTTAGTTATTTTCCCCAAAAAGGACAGCAGCCGTGCTGCCTGCTATCACCCGGGCTTCGAGGGATACACGGTCTCAGTCTGAGCTGCATCATTAGAATCATAGAATCATCTGGGTTGGAAAAGACCCTTGGGATCATCGAGTCCAACCATCTACCCTACTCTACAAAGTTCTTCCCAACCCCACATCTAAACGACTCAAACTCATCCAAGGATGGGGACCCAACCCCCTCCCCGGGCAGCCTCTTCCAGGGTCTGACCACTCTTGCTGTGAAGAATTTCTTCCTGATGTCCAGTCTAAAACTACCCTGTTGCATCTTGAATCATTATACTGTGCAAAAGGAAAATAACCCAACAACGTTACAAACCATCCATGTGGCGGTAACACAAGACTGTTTCTCATTTTTCACGATGAAAACAACGCCACTCTGAGAGGACAACTATCACCACCTCCCATTTGTCCTTCCCATCCCAAAGCGTGACCGTTTCATCCAAAAGCTGGAGCTGGTGGTCTCCAGTTGTGGTCTGCTTCCTTCTTTTGAACCGCAGGGTTGTGTCAGCACTGGGATCCTGCTGCTTTGGGTCTGGAAGTGTTGCTGGAGCAGCAAACGCTGGAAACTGGAGCAGAGAACAGAAAGGCTCCAAGACCCCACCAAGGATATTATCAAGGAGGTAGCAAGAATGCCAAATAGGATCAAGACACCTCTCCCAGAGCAGGGAACTGCCATCTCCACTGCTTTAGGTGGGCAGAATGATAATTTAGCATGTCCATCATCTCGGTAAGAAATGAGAGCAGATAGTCCCATATTTTCTTCTTATCAAGAGCCCCACGACTGACCGAGGCATCGCTCCTTTTCACCATCCAGTGCTTCATGCCCAGCAGGAATGTCCAAGACCTCAGGAATTAGGGGACAGACTTCTCTGGAAAAGCCAAGTGAATCCCTGCTTGCATGTCTAGCAGGTAGCCTTCAAAGGAGGAGACGTGGTCAGAGTACCTCTAGCTGGCCAAATCCATTTTAAGTTAAATTCCAGAAGTTCCTTGGGTAAGGAAGACAAAATTAGTCTCTCAATGAGGTCTCACTGAATTCCAGGCATCTTTCAGGGCTTATAAGAGCAGCCCACAGGGTTGCAATGAATATGGATGTGTTAGAAAATAGTCCTCGAAGCAGACCAATTCAGGGCCTTTCCTTTGGTCCTTCCAGCATGGAGTCACCACAAAGACATGAACACAGCCCTAATTGTAAATATGACCCACTGGAGTGTGGGGAGGGGGAGGATAGCAAACTGCAGGCTTCTGGGTGATTGCACCCACTGTCAAAATCCATCCGTGGTGGTTGGTGTTCCCCCCATCGTGCTGTCTGAGATCTTTGCAAGAGCTCAGGAGATCCTCATACTTCACACACAGTCACCAGGATCTGCCCAACTGATTTGTCTCTTGAACTATCCCTCTGGGCCTGATCTTCCTGTCCCCACCACTGGTGGCTTTCAACCTTTCAAGCAACCACACACTTCCAGAAGGCTCTGAGAGGGAGCTAAGAAAAGGCAGCCCCTTGCAGAACTCGTATTTGCTACAGACATTGACACCCCACTGCCACGGGATTAAAAACCGCTCAAACTAAGCAGAAGTAACAGAGAGGAAGTCCTGGAGACATCTGGCTTTACGTATGAAAGCCAGAAAAAAAATATCTATCTTTTTTTCAAAGCATAAGCAAATGGTTTGGTGAAGCTGACGAAGAGAATGAATTCTCATGGTGGCTTATGAAAATGAGCATGATGGCCAGAGAAGAAAGGACCCGCTTCAAGGAAGTAAGGCTCATCTCGGGCCTGTAACACCTACAAAGGCTACAAACCAAGCACAAAGAGGATGAACATTATTTCTCCACCCTCTGGATTAAAACTCAAAGGTGGAGAAGTTACAAGAGCTGCTGGGGATCACAGCCCCCAGGGACTGCCTGGCTCTGGGAACAGATGGCCAAGCCCCATGCTCTCAAGCCAACCACAACACCCAGAGAGAATCCGTTCCTCAGGAAGACAGAAGGATTTTGCTGCAACTTGGGCCCTGAGAGCCCAAGGCTGTGGCTGTAACCTTCCAAAAGAGCCAGGTGTCAATGCTCAGATGCCTCCTCGTGAGCCTGCTCACAGTTTTGGGAGAATCACCACCTCCTCCACTCTCTGAGCCTCCCTCTGTTCTGCTCAGCAACGTACCTGTCCCACAGCACGGAGACGAGGAGCACTGGGATATGGTGCCTCACCTCAAGCATCAACATTCCAGCTTTTCATTTGTATGTTTCCATTCCCCATTCCACCCATTTAAAAAAATAAAGAAAAACTAAACCCTAAACGCAGAGAAATACAAACACATGGAATGACAAACACTGAAACAATATAATGTAAAAAAAGTAAATGAATTCAAGGACTGATTACTGGTCCATCCACAATTTTTGCATCTTTTTAGCTATCCCTGGTAGAGACATCCTTCATAGCACGATAGTTGAGACAATTCAAAGGATTTCCCAAGTTATAGCAACATAAACACACCTCTGTCAACGTGACTTGGGTCAACACACTTAGATGATGCCCACATTCACACCAGCATAAACGTCCTTATATTGCCATGGATAAGCCCTGTGTCTTCACAAGAATCAGCTACACCAGTACAGCATGCTAACTTTAACTATATGCTAATTGGGAATTGTAGAGGTTCAGACTGTATGTGCTGAGTTATATGTAAATGAGCTCTCCCACTACAGTCTTAATTAACAGTCATAGCTTTCGACATGCAAAGGAACTGCCGTGATCATCCCATCGATGGTTATTTCTACAAATCCAATGGCTGCAGCTGCTGTCTAGGAGACCCCACCATCATCTCCCACTCTCTGCCTTCTCTGCTCTGCTGAGGGGGGGGCTGAGGAACACCCCCTGAGCTCTTCATGCCAGGCAAGTAGCTTGCTTCACTCAGGAGGGCTAATTTTGCCAGCAAAATTGCACCCACGCACAACCAGAACAAGCCACCCCCACGGTCTTCCCAAGGAGATGTTCCCAGATGGAGGCCTGGTTCATGCCGACCCACACATCGAGGGCTTCGACTCTATATCCAGGGCACAGCTCAACAGCTCTCCCTGCAACGCTGAATAATATGGCATATTAGTAATAATTACTCAGATGTGTAAACGTTTGCAAGATCCAAACCTACCTGTCCAGCCGCGCTCCGTGATTCCAGAGCGGAGCAGGAATTGGGCTCCTCTTCTGTCTGGTCTGGATCTGCAATGGATCATTGCACAAGAGGCTCCACAGGCTCACACCCACATCTCAATAACCTAGGCCACAGGTAGAGAACTAGGCACCTCATGGTGGGTGCTGTTGGGGTAGAAAATGGGTTTTATGGGATTTTATGGGATTCTGGGCACCACATCCCTATGCTGATGATGTCACATCAGCAACTCATAGGATCTAGTTGAAAAGAGAGGGATTTTAACTGGTCCTCCCACCCCCTGCCAGCCCAGAAGGCAGCAACACCGTGATCCAGCATCCCTGTGGTGAGAGAGACAGCCGTGCCTAATGCCCCAGTGCAGGTAAGGGGAGGGGACACATCCCCCCAAAACCATGGCAGTGTCTGCAAGACAATTAGCTCCAAAACTAAGCTTGGGAAAACAGCCCCTGAATTCACATGGGGAATAACAAAAATTGTGATTCAAGTATTCAATGTAGAAAGAAACAAGGAAATGACTGTATTCCTGGAAATTCATTTGCGGAGGTGGCCTGTGTCTAACAGTCCCCAGACGATGACACCGAAGGAGCAGCATGTGGAGACACACAGAGCTGAAAACCCAAAGGACAGGTCATGTCTTTCCTCCTTCCCCTGCTCCTCTGGTGATGCAACACACAGGGAGATTTACAGAGAACAGAAACCATAACCTACGTTGGCCAAGCTTTCCCAAAGCTCTGATAATAGAGAAAAAAACCCCAACGATACCGGGTGATTTTCTTTCCATGCATTTTCCTTCTAGTACTGGAGGTAACACACTCCTTCCACTCGTGGCTTCCACACGGAGCCAACGTGGATCTGCCAGAGAGTGAAGTTTAAGCAGGATTGAAGATACACCTTGAGTTCCCCATGGCAGCCCACGAAGGAGCAGATCCTACTCAAGCTGAGCAAGAGACTGTAACCACATGGTTTTGTCACGCACAGAAGAAAAAGAAAGCATTGTGAATTCAAAATATTAAGGGCTTTTTTTTTTTTTTTTTCCAATTAAAAAAAAAATAATATTAGAAAGTGGGTTGAATCAACCAACAGAGCAGAGTTTTTCCCAGGGTTTTTGCAAGGTCAGGGGTGGCCACAGCCAGGTCAGGGGTGGCCACAGCCAGGTCGTGGCTGGAGGAACCTGCACCAGGAACTCCTGGGCTGCGTGGCCCCGACACAGGTCCTGGGGGGCTCCAGCCCCTTTATCCCCCCCCCTCTCTCTGCTCTCCCCCACATACCTGCACTGAGAAACTAGGCCTGAACCTCCAGCTGCAACCACTCTTGCAAAACCACCTAAAAAATCTGATATAAACAAGCGCAAAGTGACACTTTTCCACCCAACATTTTGCTTTAGAAAAGACAGTGACAGGTTGTCAAAGCAGATTTGTTTATTAAAAAGTGGATCTTTCCTAGCAGGGGCCACAGAACGACCCTACACTACATACCATAATTACATAGGATTGTTAATAATTGCATTATTATTGGACCAGGGTACATTAGCCTGATTTAAGCATGGAATAAGAGAACAAGTGAAAGATTACAGGTCCCATTTTTAAGAAAAGCTCCAATATTGCTATCAGAAGCCCCAAGAAAAGGTCCTGGATGCTTGGAGTCCTACTTACTTCCATCACAACTAGTGCAGGTGTTACAAAGCACTTCTAGAAGTTTTCTATTTCTCTTAATCAGAGCCACTCGTGTTCTCAAGGAATGAAGCCAGAATCCAGAGCACCAAACCAAAGCATTTAAAATAGTAAATATTTGGGTTTATGTAACTTGCCTTCTCTCACCCAGTGAAGATAACCTGTGCAATTACAAATTAATATTCTGCATTTTTGCAACACTGCCACTTAAAAAGCATCACAGGGAACAAAACATCAAGCAATGTGTCCCAGCAACAAGGCCTTGAGAGCAGCACAGGCTGCAGGACCCAGCTGCCACGTTCACCTGGGACATTCACAGGTGGGAGCCCCTGCTCCTCCTGGGGGACACGACGGGCACAGAAGGGATGTGTTTGGATGAAGAGACCACCCTGCAGAGCTCACAAGGAAGAAGCCCATCCAGATGCACACACCTAAGCTCAGCAGTCAAGGAACTTCCAAACACAAAGATCCCAAACTGATCTGAAATATAAATATTGGGTGGCAGCACACCTTTTTCCCTGTGGATATGGGGCACCAGTAGCACATTTAAGGCAGGGAAGCTGCTGCCAGCCAGGCCACCACGTAGACAAAGCACCACAATGGCAGCGCCAGGGCAACTAGAAGAATTTCAATTCAGTGTCATTTAACAAGACTACAAGTTGTCTTGGGCACAGCAGCTTTTCGGCAGAGACAAATTCTAAATCTCAGAATCAGACTCTGCCAACCAGCCTTGCTTGGACAGTGCTTTAAATTCCTTTGTTTAAATTGCTGACTGCCCCCTCGCTCAGGTGCACTGGGAGCAAGCCGATGGCAAAGCCCTCCCCCTTTTCTCTGGTTTTGGCTCGGGTCCCAAGTCTCTTTTTAATATAATACTCTACTTTAGTCCATGTAATCTTCTGTCTTATGGAGGGTCAATGTTGCAAATTTTTCTTGGGCTTAAGTCCTGTTATCAGCCCACACTAATTCTGCACACAGGGCACTCACAGGTCCCTAGCGCTGCGCTCAGAGAGCTCCACATTCACCGACCCCAGTCAGCCATGAAGCCAGGCATCTGCTAAGGGAGAAGGGAAAGAAAAAGAAAAAAAAAAAAAAAAAGAAAACAAACCCCAGAGATTTACCTTTACTTCAATATTCAACAGCACACTCAGTTTTTCCAATTCTCTCCTTTTGCACGTGGCACAACACGTGGTTAAGAAACTGCGGGAAACAAGCGGGGTTCTGTTCTGGGCTTGCAAAGCAGCATCATCTCTACTTCCAGGGCAATAAAAATTAGCTTAATTAATAATACATCAGCAAAAAAAAAAACACGTTAATGAGCACCCAGCAGGGAAAAGGACTGCTGTCTAATCTCCTCCGTGTGGACTCCTTGCTTTGGCAGCAATCAGTGACGGCATCAGCGCTGCCGTCCCGGCGCGAGCCCAGGGATCTGACTCATCAGGGAGCCCAGGGAGCAACCGTGGGGCCTGTGTCACCATTTATATTTCTTCTTGAAAAAGCAGACTCTGTTGCATCAGGAGCAGTTTTTGGCAGCCCCACGCCAACTTCCACTTGCGGAGTTTTTTGTCGTTTAAAGAAGAATTTAGAACATCCCCGGGGCATCCAATGTATAAATACACGTAGATGGGGCCTCCTTGGCCACAGTAACACGGCTTGGAGCTGCTGCTGGATCACAAGCACATTGAGGGGGGACCATCTCAAACCCCCCCCTGTCCCCAGGAGCTCACTGAGAGCATCCAAGCCCTTTCCCTGGGGCAGAGACTGGGAGCAGTGAGCTGCCAGCTGCCTCGGCGAGGTGCATTTTAGGGCAGAGGATGGAAATCCCTTCTCCCAGCTGTTTTCCCTCCCCGCTGCCTCCTTGCAGGAGGTTATTTTGGCAGGAGCCAGCACCCCAGGAGTGAAGAGCCCGGGGGGGGTTGGCAGCTGCCAAAGGCGAGCTCTGCCACCGCAGAGCATCGGCCGCCGCGCATGTTCCTGGAGGGTCTGAGCCACACGGGGAGGTGGTTTCCCACAGCCAATGGAGGAGCTGCCCTTCCTGCCTTTCAGCAAGAAGCCTGTCTGGAAACAAAGGCCTGGGGGAAGAAAGGAGAGTTGGCTGGAAAAAACTTCCCAGCACGAGCCAAGCCTCCCACCGGACAAATCACCCTCATTCCTCATCACCTCCCAAACTGGGAGGTGACAATGGGGGGGGGGCTGTGGTTAAGCCCCCGCGCTGGCCGGGGACAGGGAGGATCTGTGTGTTGGGTGTCATCACTCGAGACACCACTCCAGGACAAACAGCAGCTCCAGCACTAGAACATACATCTTGTAACTGCATAAAGCTCCAGCATTTGCACCCACACAGGAGGTAAAAATGTAGCCTGGTGTCACGGGGGGGGAGGATAAATTACGCCTCTAAACCAGCCTCCACGAGGAGAGTCTAGAGGTGGGGATTTGAGAAGACATCAAACCCATCAGTTTTTAATCAAAACCATAAACTGTTAAGACCAGTGTGAATGGATTCCATGAGAAAAGGTGCTAAACTCTTAGAAACCCAAGAAGAGAAGTAACCCCACCACCAGCACGGAGGGCACCTTCAGCAGGGAAGGAGACTATAAAACTCATAAAGAAATCCCCCCACCGTGGGAGTTAGGCCCTGAGTGCACCCTGTGTGACAAACACCTGGTCTAAATCTTAAAAAAAATATAAAATAAGGCTGGGGGCTGCACTAACCTCTCCCCAAAGTCAATCCTCACAAGTCAAAGCAGATGAGTGTTGAGCTCACGTGCTCCTGGCAGGCTGGTTGCTCACTGGTGGCGGGGGGGGGCTGTTGATTAAAAGCCAGGGTGGCTCTTCATCCCCCCTCTTCATCCCCCTCTTCACCTCCCCTCTCAAAGCTACAGGATCTGGCACTGCAGCAAGAGTAAAGATCACATCTCAACCGAAGGCCATCGCTACAGGAACATTCGTTGTTTCTCCTCAAAAGCGTGGCCAAAAAAAAAAAGAGTCAATATTCCAGATGTCATCTGCAGGTCCCATAGGACAATTGCTCATAAACAATCATCTTTGTATATTAAGGGGGCATTGAAGCACCAATTTGAACCGATACATTCTAGCAGTACCAAAAAATACCCTTCCTAATCCAAAGAACAGACGGATTTCAAACGTATGGAATTCACAGATCTTTAACATTTAAAACACAGAGTTGGCAAAACAAGTTTGCAGTTAAAACCACCTAATGTCACCAGTTCAGCAGTGGTGCTTTTTGCAAAGCCTTCTGGGTGTTGATTTAATCTATCAAATATTAATAGCGCTCTTCAATTAATAAGATATTTAGGCTCACAATCTGGAGGTTTCTGTTCAGACTTGGAGGCCAAGAGGACACTAGATGGAATCACAAAAACCAGCTCCCAGCCTGACTGTTAATGCTTTCACATCTCCTGAATACCCACACCCTCTTCTTTACACTCACAAAACCACGTTTGACAGGGTGTAAATTTGCTGCCTAACCCCTGGGACATACGAAATGCAGGAAAAAAAAACCCCACCAAGTTAACTTCTCATGTCCCAAAACCACAAGTGACTGAAAGGCCCATCTCCTATTTAGCGCAGGTCTTGATGAGCTCCGAGCTGGAGGTGCTGCCTCTGCAGCCCCCAAGCCCCCAGCGTGGCCCTGGCTGGTGATGGAGCCCACAGGACTTGCCCAGGACCACCAGCCTCCAGCCCCATCCCACAAGCCTCTCCCACACTCACTGGGAATGAACTTCAATCAAGGGCAGCATAAAAACGTGCCTTGGGTAACACCCCAGGAACTGAGACAATCAGGAGAGGATAAATTAAACTACAGGGAAGAAATAGTAAAAATAATATATATGGTTTGGCTGCCCACCTGCTCCCACCTTGGCTGAGCTAAACCAGCATCAAAAACTCCAGTCAGTTTGGAGGTTGAGCCCTTGAGGGCTTTGAGGTCAGAGGCCTTTGGGCATTTGCATTCACCAAACACGGTGTAGAAGGTCACCTTTCAATAAGCACCTCCTGACACCACGACAGCCCTTCTTCCAATTCCCAAACCAACACCTGGATGAAGCACATAATTTTGAAACCCATTAGTCCTTTCTAAGTCTTCCACCGTGAGCATGTTTAATTTTACCACTTCTTGAAACAATATTATTATTTTTGAGAGAACCTAACTATAGCTTCTGAATGCTCCGGGTCAGCACTATAAGACATCCCCAATTACCACCAAAGTTGGATGAAACATTTGGGTAATTTGCCTTCTGCCTTCGAGCCTTTGGGAGAAATTACTTATTAAAACTTCCTCTGAAACTGCAAGGGCTAGAAATGTGTAGCTGGAGAGGGAGAAGGTAACAGAGATTCTCAAAAATCCAGGAGCTCAGGCTTAAAAAGGAGAAGAAGGAGGGGGCAAAAAGATGTATTTCAGTGCAATCAGGGCTGTATGGAAACACATCAGCAGGTCATGGCCAACAGGCCTGGGGAGACCAGGGTTCCTTTTTGCCTGTCCACATCTGTCCACATCTACGCCCGAGTTCTAAAATTAATTAAAAAGCAGCAGTAGGACTCTGAACAACGCATCAACTTTTTCTCTTAACCCAACCAAGGCCAGAGTGTGGTGTTATGCCAGTTGTGACACCTGGACTGCAATTCTCCCCCCATGGAGGTGCCCATCCTCTCCTGCGGGGTCACCTCGGGCTCTAGGGATGGCTGGTGGCCCTCCATCCTCAGAAGGAATAAGCATCACGTTCCTCCTCTTTTTAGCAAAGACACAGGCACAAGCAGGCACACGTGTCTGCAGCATCACAAGCCTCCTGGCTTCAGGTCAAGCACTCCCTTCAACGAAAATTTGGGCAAAAGCAGCTGGTAAAGGGGCAAGATAATGGCAGGGACCAGGCTGGGCAATAAGGAAACAGGAATCCTCTGGGAATAATATTTCTGACTTGAAAAGAAGATATCCTGGGTGATATTTTGCCTATTCTAGAAATTTTTAATTAAAAGCAGGAAAACCTTTCTGTTTCAGACACAGCACTACCAGCATCAAGCTGGTAGTTTATACTGGGTTTATGTGCATCTCACAGAGCTTGGCTAAATCAGCAGAGCTACAGCTACAAACTTCCACTCCCTGATGGATTGACTTTACCCACGGGATTGCCCACACCGGGGGAGGATGGACTCCCATGACTTCTCCCTGATCCTGAGACACAAAGAGCAAGGGGAGCCCTTCCCCAGTGACAGTCAAGGAAGGAGAAATCTCCACCAAAACGTGTCTCGATGCACTCAAACAGACCCCTTGAACCTCTCATGGTCCTGCACAAAACATAAACCCCTTTCACCTCCTCCTTTTCAGGGATGCAGTGACCCAAACCATCCTGCTCTGCTAGAGCAAAGCAAGAGGGACACAGCCTGCTGCTTTTGGAGCAGAGAGGCCACACTGGCACCATTGCCCCGGCTTCGGGAGGGGAAGAGAGATCACAAAATGCCAAGGAAGGTGACAAAGAGCAAGGCTCCACACCAGCACCTCAATCAGGGATGCTGATGCCTCCAACAGCTGGCACAGCTGGCTGCCAGGCGGGAGGCTGGCCAGCTCTACCTGCCAGCACAGCTCAAATCAGTTCCCTCCACGGAAAAGCTGTTTGTTTGTTTGTTTTTCTTCTTGTTGTTGGGTTTGGGTTTTTTTTTTTGCTGGTAATTGCAGGTTCTACCAGGAGTTCTGCTGACCCAGCTGTGGTGGAAGGGAGAGGAATTGCTTTGCATTCGGGGATAGAGAACTTGAGTAGGCAAAACTCAAATGTAGACCAAGCCTCTGCTTTGGAAAGCAAAAAATAAGCTACCCTGGTCTCAAATCACCTCTAAACTAATACAGCTACATCCACAGCAAGGACTTTTATTAGTGTGACTATTTCAGGAAGGAAAAAATGAAAAATCATCCTCGCCAGCCAGCATAATTGCATTGGAAGAGCTTTTTTTGAAAAGCATAAACCAGGCCTTTGATTCTGCCCAGACTAACAAAAAAGTTCTTCAGATGTTTTCTCATCTCAGCCATGTCAGCTGAACCCAACTGAAGGGCACTTTTAAGGCCGTCTCAAATCTTCAGAAGGCATATTTGCCCATTCTGTTATCATTTCAAGTTTGTCTAGGCAGAAGAAAAGGATGAGTTCCCCAACAGCCATAGCTTGCTCAGAGCGTGAGAACGTCAGGAAAGTAAACGTCAGCATCCATTTGACACAAATTCAGTCAGGGCAGTGTGTAATTTTAACACCTTAATAAAGTAACCCTTGTGCTGAAGCCCCTAATCGAGAGAGTTATAAACTCTCCTCACTAGGTGTTTAGAATCAGAGAAGGGAAAAAAAAAACCACCTCCTTTTTTCATACAAAGATACAACTAAGATGTTGCAAACCACGTTAAGGCTGATACCCCAGAAGAAATCTAACACCACAACTGGAAACACACAGCTTTTGCCTGTGTTCATGCCAAAGCCTTATCAACATCCCTCACCACGCTAAGGAGACTTGGGGAAAGCACTTGTCCTGCAGCCATCAAAACACACCGGCTTCCAGACAGCTCACGATGGAGGAAAGATGATGAGGTTTAAAATGCACCAGTTTTTCCTGATTCAGGAAAAGCATCAGATTCCTTACTGAAAGCAGTGGCCATGGGAAGCAAAGCCCTCTCCTCACTTGAGATACCAGCCGGTGGGAGTAAATGAGAGAGGAGGAAGGGCAGGGCAGGCCTGAAAGAAGCACTGGCTTTCACACCACCTGCAAAACAGAAAGTGGGAAACTGAAGAAATCAGCTACACCCTCACTGCTCAAAGGCACAGCTCATTAGGTCCTGGCTTTTCCTATTATCACCCCTGCACTCAGTGCCCTCTTACAGCAACCTCCTTCCAGCCAGGGACCTGGGGATAGGAAGGGCTTTGAGGCGAGTCAATGTTGCCCCTTAATCCAGTAGGGAGCTCATTGAACGGGCAGAGGGGCTGCCCACAGAGCAGAGAGAGGGGCCAGAGCAAGGATCAAAGCCAGGGCAAAGCCCCCGGCACCACACACCTCATTTGGGACTCGGTTCCCTCGAGTCCTGGCCCCTGAAAACCCGTGGAGCTGCTGGGTGTAGAGATCAGGCCTCAGCTGAGGGTGCTGAGACAGGGAGGAAATCTGGCCTCTACGTGGCTCGCACGCCATCTCCTCACTTTAAAGATCAAAGCTGCATCTCCAGGAAAAAAAAATATAAATAAATAAATAAAGAGATGTTACAGATCAGAACAGATAGGAAGGAAAAGAAATGAAAAATGCAGTGTGACTTCTGAAAAGAACCACTTCATTCAAAGCTACACACTCCCCAAAGCTTCCTGCAGCCTCCCCGAGGTCAGCACCAGCCCCAGGAAAAACGTCGGGGCTGGAAACCTCCCTTTCCAAGCTCACACCAAACGATCATTTTAGGAAACACAAGGTCAGCTGATTCTCTTCACTAAACTGCTGCAAAACTGGAGTAGCAGCATCAAATTCAATGAACCCACACTATCATAAAACAGAGAGAAATAAACTCAATTCCTTAAACTTTAATCTTTACCGCTGTACTTGTGTCTAAAATACATTAAAGCCCCAAACTGGACAGGATATAAGACACCTGCTCTTTAGCAGTTTTCATTAAAAACAACGGGAGAACCAGGATTCCCTGCAGCAACGTGGTTATTGCACCCAATGGCTACTTCCCAAAGCAAAGAGATTCCTTGGGGCAGCCCCCAAGCAAGGCAGCCAGAAGAGAATAACCACCCAAGGTTACAGCTCAGAACTTAGGAAGAACCTTAGTGTGTTCAGAGAGGTTCTCCCTCACTTATCAAGACTCAGATTTGGCAAGAATCTATTCTATACTGGAAGATTTTCTCTGGAGTTAACAGGCTGCCAACAACTTTGTCTATAGAGGCAGTCATGGACACTCTCTGGAGACACATGGACAACCCTTGTGTCTTTAGCTCTGCATTTGCAGTAGGTCAAAAACACATTAAAGCCCCAAACTTTATATAAAACACCTGCTAAAGAGAACCCACCTGCTAAAGGTCTCACCCAGCTCTTTGCCCACAGCAAATACCTCTTCCCAGGAATACACCTCCCCACCTCTCTTGACCAAGTGAAACAATCCCTCGTTTCTGCTCCACCTCGCACATGGCAGAACACCATGTTGTTGGGTGTTAGTCCTCGCTCTCCCCTACGAGCAGTGGGGAAGCAAAGAGCATGTCCTCTAAATTCTAGCCTAATTTATGCCAACTTCCTCCCCTCTGGTCTCAGAGGGGTATAAGCAAAGGCAGATCTGGCCTCCGATTTAACTGAGTTTATGGGGGAGGGGAAGAATGAAACTCCAAATGAGTCACTGTTCCCTCCCCATAATCCACGGTAACATCTGTGGATGTTAAACCTGATTCTAAGAGCATCGTTTCTTAATGCATCCAGAGCAGACCCAGCCAGGACTCCTGGGAGAGGCTTCCCAAAATAAAAAAGTGTGTGTCTGTAACATTGAGACCAACCTGTGTCTTGAGATCTGCTGAGTTATGAGCCAACTCCTGCCCTGGTTACAGCCACGCCATCCTCCTGAAAGCAACCACATCCAGGCAGCCGAAGGCAAAACCAGACCATGGAGTCACAGAAGCACCTCAGGGGCTGATTCCTCTATCACTGGGCAAGATTAACCACCTGATCCTCTTCCAAAGTGCAAAGATGCAGTTGTGATGGAAGAGAAAAGCACAAGGAAAGCCTCAGCCAAAACTCGACAAGAAGGTGAGGGGCATCTTGTCTGAGGAACAAATTCGAGCTGTCTTTGCGGTCGCCAGCTGCGCAGCCGTGCTGCAGACCTCATCCCACGCAGGGCAGAAGTTCCCTGCCCCAGCACAACCCTGTAAACACGGGGTTTGAGAGAGAGAAAAAAAAGCTGCAGCACCGCCTGGCGCACCCCAAGGGCCAGGTGTAGCCCAGCTGCTGGGAGATGCCCACCCATAACTGCACCTGGTGACAGTTACGGGGCAGCCACTCGTCTTGGTTCACATATGAATATACACCTCTATTATTACCTCCTCGCTCTCTCTCTCTCTGCCTGTAAAGGCTCAGCAGCCCGCACGCTGCCATCCGCTGTTTTCCTGCAGGCAAAGAGACTTATAAAAAAAGTTTAGATCCTCTAACTAAACCAGGGAAGAAGTTTCAGTCCGGCATAAAGAAACACGTCGTGTCCCAAGCGTCCCAGCACCGTGTGCCCCTCGCCTAATTTGAGGGGGTGGCCGAGCTGTGTGCTCTACTCTCTGGGGACACTGACAGGCTCATTAGGGCTAATTGTCCTTACAGGGGGAACTTGGGTTTTCTTTGGGGATTTTTGGAGGCGATGCCGGTGTTTCCCGCTCGGTGCATTTGGAACAACTCTCCCCCCTCGGCTGTCCCTCCGGGGATCACCACGGCCCTGCCCCTCGCCCCTCCAACCGGAACCGGGGGCCACCCCCTTCTGCCCGCCCGGTGTCCGGGCCCCTTTCAGCGGGCGGCACCGAGGAAAGGCCGGAGGACAGCCGGCCCAGGGGAAGCGGGCCGCTCTCCGGGGCCTCCCCCCTCCGGGGAAACTCGGGGAGCTTCCCGAGGGAGAACCGGAGAGTTTTTTGAGGAAAAACTCCGAGTTTTCCTCTCAAAAAAAAAAGCGACTTCGCCCCGTCTCGGCCCCTCTTTCCTCAGAAGCCAAAGGCTACGACCCGCCTGAGCGGCGCTTCCCGCCCGCGGGGCCTCTGAGGGCAGCGCCGAGGGCCCCGGCCTGCCCGCTGCTGCCGGTGCGTCGGGCCGGGGGCGGGCCGGGGGCCGGGCCGGGGCCGCCCCGCCGCCGCCGCCGCCGCCACGGGGGCCCGGGGCCCTGCATGCCTCATGCCTGCCCCCGCGCGGCCGCCTGCCCGCCGCCCGGGACCCTGCATGGCTCATAACGGCGGCCCGCCCGCCGCCGCGCCCCGGCCGGCCCTGGACTCTGGATGGAGCCGCGCCAGCGCCGCCCGCCGCCCGGCCGCATGGGGGGCCCCGGAACATGGATGGAATCGTGTGTCTCTCTCCCCCCCCCCCCCCTCCCCGCCTCCGCCACACGCACTGGCTCCCATTGGGGGCAACCCCGGAACCTGTATGGCCCATACCACTGACTCACCGGGGAGGGGTGTTACTTATACAGAGTCCCGGGTCCCCCCCCCTACACACAATGGCAGCGGCTCCCACATTCTTCCCCTCAGAGGAGTTGGACTGAACCATGGGGCGGCGGGGGCACGGCCCCCCTCCCGGCCTCCGACAGAACCCGCCTCGCCCTGGGCGATACCACTCCGCGCTCCCCCGTCTTCCTTCCCCCTGCCCGGGTAGATGGACGCCGCCGCTCTCACTCACCTCGGCATCCACTGTGGCCATGGCCGGAGCCCCGGAGCGTAGCCCCGCCCCCTCGGCGGCTCCTCACGCCTTGGCCCCGCCCCTTTCCCCTCATTCTTCTCAATGGAGACGCTCCGCCCGCCACCGCGCATGCGCGCGGCAGCATGGCGGCCCCCTCGAGGGGGCTCCGGCGGCCGTACGGCGTCATGGCGGCGCCTATCGGGAGGCTGCCGTACAGCTGGAGCCGGGCTGGGGGGTGGGATGGGGACGGGGTGAGCCGGGGACAGGGGTGGAATGGGGACGAGGACAGCGGTGGGGACGGGGCCCCTCGGCCCCACCGACACCCCCCAGGCCGCCAGCTCGTTCCTATTCGCATCGAAACGGCGGCTCCGGTCCCCCGCACCCTGGGTTCAGTCCCACCATTCACGGCGGGGAGGGGGGAAGCGGGGAAAGGGAGGGGGGAGTCCCAGCCGTTCCTAATTGAGCAGATAATGAGTTTCCCCCATTCCCCGGAGTGCCCTGCCATGGCCAAGTGTCCAGCACTTGCCCAAAAAACCTAAACCAAATCCACACAAGATCCCCCAGGAAGAGTCATAAAATCCCCCCCGTCCTCCTGCCAAAAATTAAATAAATACCTCTTTGGAAACCATCTTCTTTTGCAGCTGAAAATCATCTTCTTTTGCCTTATTTTCGCTGTTTTCAGCCCAGTGTGCGCAAGGTGGGGGGCACCCAGGATGGAGGGGGGGGAAGAGGGAGCAGCTCGCCCTGCTCTGGCCCCATGGCACCCCCAGGATGGGTCCCCTCCACCATCCCCCTCCATGTCCCCAGTGCCTCCAGCAGCCCCTTCCACCCCCCCCTGTCCCGCTGGGCCCCTCCGAATGCCCAGGCCTGCAGTAAATCCATGATTGCAAAACAATTAGCTCTTTTATAGCTCTTGAAGTAAAGCGGGAGAGAAAACACCTCCCCAGGCTCGCTCGGCTGCTCCCGGTGTCACCAGGGGAGGGACACTGGCACTGGGGGGGACACAGGGATGGGCAGTCCCCAACAGGGAACGCTTGTTTCTTGGAGGGAAACAGGAACCTTCGAGAGCCCTGACATCAAGGAATCAGGGAATTGTCACGAGTTGGAAGGGACCTTCTAGAGATCCTCCAGTCCCACT